>VICI01000450.1:0-38493 GCA_019593645.1 Akabosia matsudoensis | reverse complement strand
CATGTTCTTGGTCTTACCTAACACCTAATATTAAGGGCCCATCTTTCGGCAGTTACGCAAACGTGGAAAGATTCTTGCAACAATTGAGGAGAAATAAAGCAGTGATTATTAGGATAAAGCTTTTTGTATTCCGCAACCCATATAAGATGTACGTTTTTTCTTTCGTAGTTAACCTCCTGCTATAATGTAATGAATAAAGCTCTGTTAGGATCCTAGCGGTAATGGGTAACTTTTCCGCAATAGGATTGTGCAAAAAATGCGTGTTTGTCAACCGAATTTCGAATCCTAGAATCAATATCATCATCAGGAAAGCTTTTTTTATGAGTTGCGTCTCAAATCCGACATTTTGATTTATTATCTATATACCCGACATACCATGACAGATGAATCACTAAATGGATATTGAGACCTGCACTAAGCATGTTTACGCTGGGCGATGAAAGTTCATGTCATTGCACAGTATAATTGGCTGGTCAGCTAGTGCATCATACATACTACATACTCTTTATTCTTGGGCATCATAACAAATCAGTGCATGAATAGCAACAGTCAAGGTCGTGAAGCAAGTAACCGAACATTCCGGAGACACTTTTGTGCATGTACATTTGTCCTTTTTTAGTGCAGTAGTGTGCATCACATTGATTGAATAAATGTACTTTTTAGTTTTCGAACTGTGAAGTAAACAAGATAATTCTAGACGCAAAAATGGTCACTCTTGAAAACTATATCGATGATAAAATGGTATTTAGGGAGCTTTTGACATGTACAATGTAAGCTTTTGCTTGAATACACCAGAAACGTAAATCGATAATATTAAAAATCTAACGAACAGTGCATATCATTATTTTGATGATAATGTCTTCTCACATTTGATCTCAATAATAATTTGTGGGTTAAGGTGAGATTGGTCATAATCATATCATACTTTGCACAGTCAACAGTAGGCCATGTAGAGGAAAATGAAAACTTTCATGATAGCGAAAGTGTGCTTTTGTTGGCAGCAACTTGTCAGGTCACCGCCGTCCCTTGTCCCATTATCAAATAATAAAGGCTCCAAATATTTTCATGTTTTGAGGAGAAAAAAGTAGTTTTATTAGTTTTCCTTTTTAGTTTGCAATTTCACAATACTTATTCTGGTTTCCCCATTTTCCATTTTATAGTGATATTTTCGTACTAAGATCTGAATTTGATGAACGTGTTGGTATTACTGGAAGCTGGAGGTCTGACTTCTATATACATAAGATCATACACAAGATCATACTTCTATATACATAAGATTGCAATTTGCAAATATTGAGTATGGAATTCCTTCTTGTGATGCGTTGATTTCAACGTTTATGTTTCCTTGCCAACCAACTCAACTAGGATCAATGTGGACCCAGACCTAGACACGTAAACAAGTGTTTTTCCTAATAGACTGATATACAGGAGGTCATGGGTTAAACTGTAATTAACAGTAGTAACATCAAATCCCAAGTCATGCATAAAGGATCCACTCAATTTCAATAGCTTGTGTTATCATTAATCTTGGTTTTACACTTCAGCTTTTAAGATCATTGTAACGACATGATTTCATAAACATATTATTTTTAGTTCAACGGTTACAGTGAACGCATGACGCAAACCTCATAAGTATTATGCATTGGTACACCTATGTATCGTAAAAAATGTTCTAGTGCATTTCAAAAGTACGATTCAGCCCTATAATTTGCACGTATAAACAAAGCGTTTTAAGTTTACTATCTGAGCCATTATAAAAAACCGCGATTCATACACAACGTTGAAGCAATGTTGAATATTGCTTTAGTGCATCCAATTTGGCCATGTAATGGTAGATTAAATGGCAATTTGTTTTAAAATGCAAACACACAGTTAGTGTGAATAAGCAATAGGGCCAGAACATAGTGTGATCATAATGATGTCTATGATTACAGATTAGACACCATGGTAGCTTGATTACTCGACGCGTTCATGTTTTTCTGTCCAACATCATGCGTTAACTTGATAGTTTACAGTAAACTACGCAACAATTGTGTGAGCTCATAGAGCTATTAGTTTTTCACGCTATTTCAACAACAAATAAACCGAACAAATGCGTTCCGTTAAACTTAATATGCTATCATATAAATGTAGCGATTGTATTTTTTAGCAACTAAATTTTGACGTTGACTTTCTCCTTCCAGCAAAACATCATATTTCAAATGTGTCTAATGAAATGAGTATGAGTTTAACCCACGAAAAATAAGACCTTTTCAATTACAGCATAGCTAGACATACTCGACTATGGACAGACGGACAAACATAGCATGCGAAAAAATTAATATTTTGGCTAACAAGATCATTACAATTATAGGTACAGTAAATATTAAAAGGGTCAGCTAGAAAAAAACGACAACATAGTGTAACTGTGATGCATGCAAACCTACTTGAATTCTTCTAATTCATAACACTCCACTTATATCCCCTTCGATTTGGTTTTAATGTATGTACTATGAAATGTTACAAAAATACACTTGCCGTTGACTTTCTGCTTAATGACATAATACAGCGAATGAAATTAATCAAAATATAAACAGTTTACAGTTTACGCTTCAAGCAATAAAAAGGAAGGTATGAGATCTTTGTGTTTAGCATGTTACGAAGCATGATCATCAGAATCCTTCTCCTCATCTACACAACCCCAAAACGCGTGCAGTCAACGGTGGACCCTTCTATGATGCCAAAAACAATGTTTTCCACGTTATCTTCAACAAATTTTACACATTTGACGATCATCGAATGCTCATTCAGCATGTGTGATGTTTGCTTGGGATAATGATGATGGTCAGTTGTTACTACTTGAAGAGGTCCTGCAGTCTTGAAAGGGAAGTCAAGAGAACCGCACTCAAAATATTTGTTTGTTGACATTTGCACACGTTGCAACAATTCAAAAGGCTCGTGACAGAAACGTAGACGGCTCGTTCAGAGGAATCGAAAAGAAGACAAGTATCAAGTTACATTAATATAACATTGTAAATAGTTTTTAAGCAACTTGGTCATTCCCGAAGCCCGAATTACATTGACGTACCTAGGTTTAATCGTACAATCAATACTCGGTTTACTCATCGACAAGCAAACGTAGAGCGGATGAAAACATAAAAACTCAAAGGTTTAGTGCTACAATAGAAATCGGATATTAACTGGACTTATACCATACATAAACATGTTGGAGCGAAATAACACACAAAGTCTTTTGAAAACAATTTAGTCTATTTATGTACTTCAACGAACATTTTTTGAAGTCCTTAGAGAGCCGTCATTGGATTTGGATACCAAATATTTATGGGATACACACGTGAATTCAAACAATTTCCTGTCAGAAAGTAAACATGTATATCGTATAAGGTTACCTATTTACAATTTTAAGCGATCCGAACATGTTTTCATAAATGAGCTCCAATTCGAAGAAAAAAGTGTTACAAATACTATCAATTAATTACGTGAAAATACTTGTTTTGTAGGTGACCAGTGCTAAAATAAACTAAAAGTGATCATTCCCTTTCTTGAATAATGTTGCGTATCCCTTTCTTCGAATCCTTACCGTTATCTAACCTGCGTATCCAACAATTCTCTCCACATATAAAGGACCGACAAGGCATGTATCAAGTGAAAAACCACCTGTGTTCCAGTTAAGCTCTTCGTCTCATTTCACTTTCATTAGCCGTGCAGGTACTCCTATGCGACAGCAGATAACATCTCCTAAATCCTATTATAAAAGTGACGGTAACCTTTGGTGGACTTGTGTTGACAGCAGTTAGATGTCAACTCGTTTGCGTGTAATTTAGGGTTGCAACATTCATTGTTTGTCATTCTGCAGCAAGTTGCAAGTTTTTCATTGCATTGTTCCGTTGTTTCCCTAAAGTCTCTACATTTCTGTCTCTGAAAAGGGATACGTTTATGCAAACGGTGAGCCGCAATGGAAGATACGTCTACTACACAGCGGCGATGACGGAAGGGTCTACGGGGAAGTAGGTTGTCTCTTCACACAAAGATAACCCTCTCCTCTCGCTGTCTTGGGCTTATTGTTGGATAAAATTGTCTCAACAATAAAATGAATGCAATAAGGATCTAAATGACTTTACATCACCTGAATAATGCTCATAAGCGAAATTTGTGTGGTGTATTACTTCCTCATCATCAGTTTTCTGCGGCATGCCTACATCAACAACCATCGAATTGGCGTGCATTTTTTAAAGCAATGATACTGCATCAGCGACACATAGTATCCTCAACCATTATTGTACTTCTTGTTTCCCCAGTTTGCTGGTGTCTCTATGTAACTCAATTCCTTCGTAAAGTGGTTGCTGTATAGATTTTGATAACAGCAAGCCTCGCAAAGCAAGAAAATTTTCATGCAACACGCCTTCAGCCTCGAAGTAATATCATCAACGGCTTTTGTTGATCATCTACATGATTGTTCAAAGGGAAAAAGATGCGATTGGATGCGTCTTCAAAGAACGGCTGGGAAATTGCTTCTGCAGATGAAAAATGCGCACTGAAAATGGAAATTAGAACAGCGTATGTTGTTGATTTTGAATTCCTGTGTAACTGATGACTACACGGAGTCGTCTTTGGGAATAAATTGTCGAAGAATTGAACGATAACCTGATCTAGAAAAAATTACCCCACATAATATTATGCCCATTAGAAAAGAGACTTGACGAACAACGATTCGTTGTCGATCCCTTTCAAACGAAAAAATTTATGCAGAAAATGGTCAATGGTGCGACAAAAATAGTAACGCTACCTATTTACTGTGCTGAAGAAGTGTGTGAAATGTTCTACATTCCAATCTAATCAATGCGTATGTAAGTTTTGAATTGTTGAGGAGAATTTCTAAAGAATTCGTTGAATTCAAAAGCTTTAATCATAGTCCAGCGAAATGCGAGGACAGTGCCTTAACAAGTGACAGATAGGCACTTTTTACAAAGTACTTTTATCGGTTACCTGTGGGTGTCACCTCGGCACAGTAAAACTGGAGAATTTACAGGGACCGGTGAATAAAAATTGCGAAGATGCGGCGTTTAAGGCGACGACTTAACCGAAAGGGCTGGGAATTCCTCACCCCTTCAGCTTTACAGATCGTTGTCGGACTCTTCGCCGTTGCTGTAGTATCACCTATACATGGTACGGCTTCAACTACGTGCTGAGTCTTGTCATGGCAAGTCTAATTCTTTAATGTCAAGTGTGTCAACATTTTTTTCATTGTGTTCTCATAGGTCTTTTCCATGTGGACGTTCAGACTGTGAATAGACCTGTTCCAGGTCAACCAGTTAACTTGGAGATAGTTGTGGAACCCCCTTTTTCTATGCTGACACCCGTCTTCGGGGGAATTCAAGAAAGAGAAAATGTATCAGACAAGAAGGACCAAGCAAGTAAAGCTTTACCAGTAACTGTGGATCCTATTAGGATCGATCCATTGGCAATTGAACATCAACACTCCGAAACTAACCCTGATTCGTCAGAGTATTGGAGATGAAAAAAATATTTCCAGTGGTCACAATCTTCGTCGAGGTGTGTTTGGATTCCAGCCCCCGCAACTCAAGTCAGTACAACAAACCACAAAGCCAGCCACAATCAACATACAACTCCCTGGTAAACTCCCATTCAATCCTTTCAACCTTTTCAACATGGACACCCTTAAAACGTTAGTTCAAAGCGTAACCGAAAACTTGTCAGGTAACAAAAAAGCGTATTCAACAGGCTTTGACGATAGCGTAACTATAATATCAGAGGATCCCGACAAACCTATCCCACGCGCTATACTTTCTCCAGAGAAGCTAAATACTGACCAGAGGAACAATATCATAAGCAACGATGTTCAAACACAGCCATTCAAAGGATCTGTTCCTTTCATTCGGTTACCAGCAAGTGGCCCAGTCCCCATAAAATCTCCTCCTTTACACTCCACTATTAACACTCAGCCACCAAAGGAGTTCCCTGCAGCAGACAACAGCAAGAACAATCATATGAAAATGTTTCACCATAAAAATCAGCCCATTTTTCAAGGTCAGCCACCCCTTCCTTCCGCCATGCAAAATCCAGCTTTGCTCACAGAGGAGTCAATGATAAACAAGCAAATGGAAACTTTAAACGAAGTTCTCACACATGAAATGAATCATAAAGACCAACGTATTTCCACAACCATTGCTCCTCTGACCTTTCCATTTTTACCTGATTTGAGCGCACTCAGTCAACTATTCAATTGGGGAGAACAAGGCGCCCGGACGCTGGCAGTTTGTAATGCTTGCCGAGTTGGGTTTGGCTTGTTTGTTTCCAGGGTGAGTTATATGGATTTCATAACTTCATAGTTCCCTTTAGTTTTTGGATGCAAGTTGCGTCATAATCGTAAAATCTTCTTTTCACATACAACATAACATATTATTGTAACAATTTTATTGCTAAGATCGCTTGAAGCGGAAGCACTCTCCTGACTCATCATTGTAACCACTGACAATTTCGAAGGGACAATGATCATGGGAGTATGTAATATATTTTTTGTTGAAGAATAAGGTTTTTAGGCAAAGGTCGCCCATTACAAAACACCTGACAGCAGAAGATTACATGCTTACGTTGAAACAATTAGTACAATTTCAGTCACAACTTATGAAAATGTTTTTTTTGGCAATTGCCACACGTCATGATAAAGCTGAGATTATCATTTTACAATGACAAACTGCTTAGTATCCTTATCTGACCACCAGTATGGCGCATGTAATTGCATTTCATAGCTATTTGACAGGCGCTTCAAAACCTTGTGTTTTTATCGCTGAATATCTTCCTCTCAAAGAATTTGAAATGGAATGAAAGGAAATTAAGGAGCCGTCACGCAGCGAGGCACACACATGTACATCTAACATTAAGTCGCAAACATTTTGGATCGTAGATTTGTTGCTGAAATCACAGGAACGCCAACAAATTTAATACTTCACCAAGTTTAGTGGGATTGGGATTACTATACAATCAGAATGGGTTACTTAACATGGACTTTTTTTTCTTTTCAAGATACACATACGAATGTAATTGGTAATATTCTTCATTCAGTTAGGGATTTCGTTTAGTGCTGATAAAATGAAAAAATCTTGCCTTTCAATCTCTCTATGAACTACCGATTTTGTAGAATCTTCTGCTTCAAATAACGGTCATATACAATATGAAAAATTATCTTTCAAGCAATAAGCCAAAGCCTTTTAAGTAGAGAGAAGTAACTATGCAAGCCACACTTGTCGAAATGACATGGCTAGTCAAATCTCCGTAGCGCAGAAAACACAAGACACTGTATTTTTGTGTTACTACATAAAACCATACTAAATGTCACTAATTCCATGGTTGTAAAATGCTACTTTGAAAATTATGTATGCATTAGTAACAATGAATTATGTTGCATTGCAACAATGCTACTATTGCGAAATGATGGGCGAAGAAGAAAATAGCAAAGATAAGAAGCAGTTTAGCCTGGCCTAAGATACAAGTGCAATTGATTAACATGTTAAACGACGGCAGTAAGCTGCCGATGTTTCTTCTCGATACCTTCTGGCTTGCCATTCTAATTGAATTTTAAAATCTTTTTTGTCTTAAACGGACCGGGCGGTTTAACTCAACCCTTATGGTTTAAGTAGCCTAATTTGTTTGTAGTTTTTAACGACATCATTATTATTATAATTTTCTTTTAACGTACCACACAGTACTAGTACACACACGGTTAGAAGAATTGTCAATTAAATACCCATGCAAAACATCTTTCAAGTAGTAACAGCAAACGAAAAAGAAAGTATGCATCACTGATAGCCTAAAAGTTACACGTAACTTGTTTTTTAACTGTTTGTTGTACGTGCTATTCATTATTACGCACCCCCGTGTACTTGCACCGTTGATAGATAAACTACCTGAAGTGACAGGTCAGATGCCATTTTGCATATCAATACATTTGACATTTGTCTATATATCGATCAACAGATGACAAAGTCAATTTGTTACTTTACCAACCTTAATGTTACTTTCAAGAGTTAAATAGAGACAAATGTTTACAATCTGAAAAATAGTTTATTTGTTTTTTCATCCAAGCCGTAAGCTTAAAAAAGAACACGTACATCATATGAACCTAGTACCTCATTATCTCCAACTTTTAAATTTTGTTCTGATACTCCTCGCAATAGTGACCAACCGAAGGAAGGTCAAACCGTCTTTTTAACATTTTGAATAAAAATGCTAGGAACACTAAGTCCACTCAACTCTCATTAACATCTTAACACATATAATCATATAATTTTTACATCTCCATTGTCTCAGATGAAAACTTGGCCCCTAAACCGTAAACGTGACAATCAATTTAATCATGTTTAGTTGGAAGATGCAGGCATACGTCTGCAAGACTGACACTGTAGAGTAGTAGCTCGTAAACTCTTGCATATATGTTTTGGCGTACTCTTCCACTCGCTCATCCTTTAGCAACAAGACTTCGTGGCAACTGCGTTACACAACAAAGAAAAACAAAAGAAATTGTTAGGATTAGCTAATAGGTTGACTGCACAGTTTATGCTTACTTTTAATGTTATTCTAATGCTATTCCATAATTTGCAACTGTTATTGTCCAATACTACTCTATTGCCAATGCCACACATTGAGCTAAGATGTAAGATTACATAATGTAAACAAATTCCGCATTTCTTGCATGCTCAAGTCAGCAAACACACATGAGCAAATAACTATTAAAAGTCGTTTAGCGTAACCTTTAAGATTTTGGTAATACACGAATTCGCTTATCCATCGTCCCATCGAGATGAATGGGCATTAAAGCCCTGACTAGTTTTTCCTACAATCCAATGTTAACTGCCGTTGCCTAAGACTACACTTAAACAGTTGCATCCGGTGAACAATCTTAAAACTTTCCTAATACGTATGGCAAGAATTACAATGATTGATATTTTTACTCACTATTTTTCAAACAATGTTTGTATATTTTCATAGATTTTCCTCATCAACTTTATGTTAACAATAAAATCTTATCTCACGCCAATGAGACGCCTTATCAAAAACACCTTATAATTTGGAAAAGAAGATAGGTTTTGAGCTAATGATTATAAATAATATGAATTTAATAAACCTTTTATTAATCCTGTAAACTATTCGACTGAAAGACTAGAGACTTGCGTAAATAAGTTCTGAGCTAATTGAATCAGAAGAAACTATTGTATCGCGTGGATATTTTATCATCACTGCGTTGCGTATGCCTAACTATTTCTTTCTCTTGTTGCTTGTTTTAGGCCCGGGGCGGTGGGAATCTTGCAAATCTCATGGAACTAGCTACATTTGGATGTACATTCTTCCGCATAACAAGTCCGGAAATGTGCAAAGGTCTCGTATCAAGTTTTGGACCGATCCTTCATTACATGGTTATGAATCGTCCATCTATCACTGCAGAGAGATTTTGTGGAATTTCGTTGCAATCTTCCGGTTGTACAACTACCGATCCAGAGTCTCACTGGAAAATTGACCTAAGTCAGTACAGTGTGCTTCCTGTAAATATCGACCCACCAGTAACTCCACGACAAGGTGATCTAGTACAAACCACCAGCCTCCAACGTGTAGAGGAAAGCAGAACGAGCAGGGGTAAGGAGGAAATTCCACTGGAAAGGCTTTTACCAACACCTCGTCGTAGAAACTTCGTAAACTTTGATCCCACCGTTCCAGTAAGAACAGAATATTTAAAATGTAATTGTACACAAAGTTAAGTTGCTCATCTACAATTTTTTATTTCCAGAAGGGAATCCGGACTCTAAAGGTACTTCAGTTAACAGACATTCATGTTGACTTTGATTACCAGCCAGGGGCAATGAACGACTGCGACAATGAGATGTGCTGTCATGTTGGAAATGGTAAAGGACCCCCAGGAAAACGTGCAGGATACTATGGGGACTACAAAAAATGTGATTTACCATTCCATGCTTACATGGATGCTTTGCAACACATAGCTAGACAGCATCCAGATATTGACATGATATATTTGACGGGTGACTTCGTCCCGCACAATATTTGGAATACCTCGATATCTAGAAACGCCCAAGTGCTGGTGAATGCTAGTCAATACATTCATGATTTTTTTCCTCGAGCCAAAGTTATTCCTGTTATTGGGAATCATGAATCGCACCCAGTGAACATGTTTAGCCCTTTTGGAGTTCCTGGGGAGTTTTCCACAGATTGGTTGTATGCAACCGCTGCGCGTGCATGGGATGGATGGCTTCCCAAGAAGAGCATCCACAACTTCCTTCATTCAGGATTTTACGATGTAGAGATTGATCCCTTCTTCAGAATTATAGTTCTCAATACAAACCTTTGTTATGGATATAACTTGTAAGTTGATAATGATTGGCTGAGCATTGGGGATTGATCAAAAATTAAAGTAATCTTTACTCCTAATTTCCTCTAGCTGGCAATCCTTTGAACCCCGTGACCCTGGCGGCCAACTTCGCTGGCTTGCTAGAGAATTACAAAGATCCGAAGATTTGGGGCAATTCGTTCACATCCTTGGTCACGTCGCACCTGCAGAAGCCGACTGTTTCACGGTTTGGAGTCAAAACTTTTATGAAATCATCAACCGGTATAGTGGGATAGTTAAAGGCCAATTTTATGGTCACACCCACTTCGATGAGTTCAAACTTTACTACCATAGCTATAATAGAAGTCAAGCTATCAACTCTGTCTGGCTGGGTGCAAGTCTTACTCCTTACACCAACTTAAATCCGGGCTACAAAATATTTACTGTGGATGGAGCTCGGGGGCAAAAATCCACATGGAACATTCTAGACCATGAGACCTGGATTTACAACTTGACAGAAGCGAATCTCAATCCACATATACCACCGAGATGGTATCAACTTTACAAAGCAACCGAGGCTTTCGAGATACCAGACGTTTCACCAGAGTCACTTAGCAACTTTGTGCATCGTATGTCCTCTAATGTGACGGCATTTAACATTTATCACAGGTTACCATTTTGGCGTTTGAAAATGTTAACTTATCTGACTTCATGATTTTTGAAACAACATATTTTTTTTCTACAGACTTTATCATAAGGCGACTGATGTGGCCCTTGAAGAAGGGTGTGATAATCTTTGCCGAAAGCAGATTCTGTGCAGTATCGTCACGCCTCACTTTGGAGAACATAAAATGTGTATTCAACTCCAAAGCAATGTAGATGGAATCATTTTACCCGAAAGTATTTTCAGTGTCGGAGGGGATTCCCCACTTCGAGCAATAGGGACCCGGTCATCAACCGATTCACCAATACAGCGTGTACTTTCCTTTGGAAGAAGCTTGCTCCGAGCATTGGGGCGATAATAGAATTTTCTCAGGATATTAATTTGTATTATCTCGAAATAATGCTAATTTGTATCATTTCGTCTAGAAGGTCGTCAAGTCAGAAGGTCAGAATGGGGAGTTTGAATGGAATAAGCCCATATTATTTTCGTTATTTATTTATTTTTAGTTCATCTTGATTACGTCGAATGTTTGATCGGCTACTTTACGTACCTTGCGCAATTCTGCGATTGGTTTGTTACGAGAACGACTGCAGATTTAAACTTGCATTACAAAGTTTGTTGTTTGTTTTTTGTTACATTTTAATGAGATGGAGAATTACACTAGGGAGGTGTTTTGTTCGATGATATGAGAAGGATTTTACATATCGCATCTTCTGTGATTACGTTGAACTCCTGTACAGTTTACAAATTTACGTAGTACTAGATAGGTGGTAAGGAATATTGTCCTGGCTAATATGTAATACGCCTCTGTTAGGGACAGGTCGTACCTATGTTTTTATTTGCATAAAACTTGTACAGAATAGATTAATTGCAACATGGCGCGTGCGAATGGCTCATAGTGGTTGAAAATATATGAAATATTGCGAGGAAGGCTTTTATCCGATGTAAAGTATACAATCACAACTTTATTGTATGTTTCCATGGGTTTAGCTGATGACGTTTTGTGTGTGTAATTTAACGCGAGTGTAAGTTCGACGGAATGAATGATTGTCAAAAGTACAGATTTCGACAAGTATCATTTTGCATGGAATAGCAATACCAAACCATTTTTGTTACATAAATATGACGCGGAAAAAACGACTGACAATAAAATGCATTTAGCGAATGCGAAAAACTATGTTTAAATGAATGCGCCACTGGATCTTGAAAACTGAAGTGATAGATATGGTATTATAAAACAGTGTTTTATTTAGAATATTTTGAAACACAGCTTACGTGTCTAAAAATTTACCAAGCGTGCTCTTGGGAAAACTACGAATGTAAAGTTTTCTTATTTCATCGTAGACAAGTAAATAGACTGCGAAGGGTACCGGAAGGAGCCACACTTCAGGCCTGTGGAAACATTTAAAAGATTCTTATACATAAATATTCCACGTTCGTCTATAACTTGAAATTGCAATCGAAATTACTGTGGAAACTTACCTCACTCCCGTGAGATTCACTGCATAGTTTAATCCAGGCACGTAAACGAGTGCCACAGCTAAGGCAACTGCAAACACTATACCGTAGTTCATCTTCTTGTTGGAAATCTTTGAAGTACAAAGACTAATTCTTTTTGTTTTGCAGCATAAAATATTTGCTAGTTGAGTTATTACAATGGCAACGAAAAAAGCTGTTTGGCCAGCAATGACTAGTTGCGATCTTGCAAAATACGTCTATAGAAATACAAATAAGAGAACCAAGTCCGTTTGATTTTACAATTTCTCTAATTGTTTACTAATACACTCATTTGAGACTGCATAACTCACCCACTCTTGACCATACGAATCCTCCAAGTCATTAATTGCCCTTGAGTGCCATCTTTTCTCTACTGACATCAGGTCACCAGGTAACCAGCCACTCTGAGCATACGTCAAAAAGTAAGCGAAGAAACCCGCCATACATTCGATAACACTTGTTTGTCCGTACGTATAACTCAAAAGCTCGGGTGTCACTAAAGTTTGTTTCTTCGGGTTCCTTGGCTTCCGTTTCATGATGTCCGCTTCCCCTTTTTCATAAGCTATGCTGATTGCAGGGAAAACATCCGTACCTAATGATTGTCAATACTTTTTTCTTTTAAATTGCTCAAACTACAAACTGTGCAAAAATCCTTATTCTTAATTCAATCACCTAACACAGTTAGCAACATAGCTATTGTTCCCATAGGCAACGGTATACGCAACACCATAAACATCATTACAGAATACATTTCTGCAATGTTGTCCGCCAAGTTATATGCAATCAGTTTCTTGAGATTGTCGAAAATTAATCGTCCCTCTTCTACTCCGGTAACGATTGAGCTAAAGTTATCATCAAGAAGAATGATGTCGCTGCTCTCTTTGCTCACTTCCGTTCCAGTAACTCCCATGGACACACCTACGTCAGCTTTTTTTAATGCTGGGCTATCATTAACTCCATCGCCTTATAAAAAAAAAGAATATTCCATCATTTTCGCCAGAAAGACTAAAATAGATATTTTGTGTCTATTCTTATAGATATCAAACTCAAAAAGTTGAAGTCATGCATACCAGTGGCAGCTACGACGTATCCTAGTCTCTGGAAAGCATCGACAATTATGTATTTTTGTTCTGGAGAAGTTCGAGCAAATACTATTTCTGTATGATTCCTCAGTAAATTGCGTAATTGGTGGGATGAAAGTAGCTTTAACTCTGCCCCTGTCACAACACACGCCTTAATGGTGCGTGGGTCTATATCTTCTAGACCAACTCCAAGTCTTTCTGCCCGTTCTTCAATTGTTTCATTCCCTTCACTTAGAATGTTCACCGCTCGTGCTATGGCTTTTGCAGTCACTGGATGGTCACCAGTTACCATAACAACTCGGATTCCAGCTTGCCGACATTTCTCTACTGCATCTGGTACAGAGGCTCGTGGCGGGTCTATCATTGACATCAGTCCCACAAACCGAAACCCAATGTTCATTAACTCACCTGGCTCCTCAGAGTCAAACTTGTACCCCAATGGGAACCGATCAAGTGGTAAGCGACAGTCAGCAAAGCCTAACACACGCTCGCCCATTTTTGCAAGTCCAAGGTAAGTATGATTGACCAAAGTTTTTTGGAGCACATCCAAGCGAAGTTCCCTATCACGTTCAAGTATTGTTGTACATAGAGTCACTATTCTTTCAGGAGCTCCTTTAATCACCAACAGATATCTTGGATCCTCAGTTTTTGACATGTCGTGAATGCTCAGTTGATATTTATTCGTGGAGTTAAAAGGGATTTCGCAAACTTTCGGATACTGAGCCCTGTACATGTTCACATTTGATAGCTGCAACTCCATGAATTTCAAAATGGCAGTTTCTGAAGCGTCACCCTCCACGATTCGCTTAAGTACCGGTAACTCGTCTTGACCAGGTTTAAAATTCGCCCGTGAACAAAGTGCGGCGACATTTCCCAAGGCAGAAAATCCTGGGTCTCGTGTATCAAACTGTCGACCGTTTACAAATTCACTTGTATCTGCGTCTGCAGTTTTTCCATTAAAGAACAAGTGAGCAACTGACATAACGTTCTGAGTCAAGGTTCCTGTCTTGTCTGAACATATACATGAAGTAGATCCCAAAGCCTCGACTGCGTGGAGATGTTTTACTAAGCAGTTCTGTTTCGCCATACGCTTTGCAGTTACGCTAAGGATTGTCGTGAATGTAACCGCAAGTCCTTCCGGCACATTCGCGACGACAATACCGATCAAGAAAAATATAGCATCTGTCAACGAAAACCCCATGAAGATGGCAAGTCCAAAGAAAACACCTCCAAACAGGAGAGATCGTATAGTCATGATAAGAATAAATCGTTTCATTTCCACCGCAATCGGGCTCGGTCCGCTGTCCACTCCACAAGCCAGCTTGGCGAGTCGTCCCATCAAAGTCTTATTCCCCACCCGGACTACAACTCCTTTAGCCGTTCCTTGCACAGCATTAGTTGAAAAAAACGCGAGATTTTTACTCTCCATTGGATCGTCATCGGTACAAGTAGGTACTCGCTTCTGTGGTTCCGCTTCTCCGGTCAAAGCTGAATTGTCTACCGTGAAGTTTTGGCATTCAAGAATGCGAATGTCTGCTGGTACCAAATCGCCGTAGTTAACCTCAACAAGATCTCCAACGACGAGATCTTTTACGTCGACTGAAAGTCTGTTTCCATTGCGATACACGGTCGACGAGTGGGGAACCATTGTCTTGAACGACTCCATTATGCGAGAGGACTTGTATTCTTGATAAAAAGAGAAAGCTCCGGAGATATGGATTACAACTACAAGGGAGCATCCTAAGACTAAATTGTCAAAGCTTATGTTGTCGGTGTATAGGTACTGGGCTCCGAAAGACGCAAAACTGAGGACGGCGCAACCCCAAAGTAGAGCATTCAAGCCACCGATTACATTATACAAAAACTTTAGGAGCGTGGAGGGTTTTGGAGGGGGTTCCAAAAAATTTGCACCATATCTGCGCCCAGAAAATAATGACGAATTTGTGGAGAGTTTGTAATGAATACTTTTTTCAAAATTCCTGTTCCTTACCTTCTACGATTTTTTACAACTTGCTCCTCAGTCAAGCCCCATTGAAGGTTCGTATCATAACGAGATACAATCTCGCTGACATTGATCTTGTGATCATCGATTTCCCATTCTCTTTCCTCGGCTCGTTCTTCAAACTCCACAACATCTTTATCCCTCGCAAGGTGACTTCCGTATTTCCTGACTGGCCGCAGAAAGGGTCTGGACGGATTATCTGCATCGTCATGCTCTGCATAATCGGAATTACTTTCAGAATCCTCGCTTAGTTCCCAAGATTGCTATTTCAAAGACGAAAGTCTAGTACTCAAACAAAATTGAGAAAGGTTCTAGGATGTCAACTTACCCCAACATTGTCTTGAACGACAACATTTATAAACGGCAATCCACTCCGTTCCATGGTCAACACCTCAACCAGTTTCACCAAAACTTTCGAATACTTGTTTCAAGGCTTAGCGTGACTTCCAACGATGTAGTTCCTTAATTGTACTTTTCCTGATATGAAAATGCGTATTATAATAACTTTACACAGAAGTTTGGACTGTCCTTAATTTTCTAAAGATGAGATTAAAACATAGTTAATCCGTTCTATTTAATTCAAATGGTATAGTACATATCAAACTGAAAATCTGTGCTAGTTGTAAATACATGTGTACATCCACACACAACTCTTTGTGTTTCTTCTAACGATATTGGCTTATCAAACCAAAAGTTTAACGTACTCACGGGAGTCATAGATTGAAAGGTCTGTTAAAACTGGTTTTATCCAGTAAAACAGTCGACGGTGATGGAATGTGAGATCTGCATTAACGAGTCATGATACATAAACTAAATGTCAGTTACCAGTTACCACTTATTTATCTTGCTCTGCTCCCAATATTTACCAGTGTGGAATAGGCATGTGAAATAACTAAAACATCGACCTGATAACCCTACTATTTGGTAACAGAAATTTGAAAAGTACATTTTTGGCAATAATGTTTTCCATAGCTCACTAATTAGACTAATTCAGTGTGATATTTTTTTATCCAATGAAAAATGAAGAATTAACAATATTGATTAGCAGATGTTTGGTAAGTTGATGGGATCTTGTAAAACCAACGCCATAAACTTGTTACACATGACATTTCTTGATCAACACGATAAAAGTTCAAAAGGTGAAGACATAAACACGAGTGCCATAGCCCGCAAAAAGCGCTGTGATTCAGGTCTACTTTTTAGTACGTCATGTAATGAAACAGGCCATGGTCGTCATTAGGACGAAATGGCATGAATGAAATTGACGAAAACAATTGAGCTCCTTGTAAACTTGAACTTTTATTCTTTAGTATTACGGTCATTTTACAAATAAATAAAAACTATGCAGTACCAGCCATAAATTGTATCACTAGCATAAATTTAAAAAAAAAAGAAAATATGAAGTAATACAAAAACAAAGTAAAAAATGTATTGTACTTGATAATTTGAATATTGTATCGCTGTCATTAATGATTTTGACTATGTCGGTGTCTCAACTGGCGGGACTGACGAAGCTGAATAAGGAACTTTGCTACATCACCTGCATTATGGTACGTTAGATGGGCTGCATTTCTTCTCAGAACGAAGTAAGTCGGCACAGCACGGATGCCATACTCCGACGCGAGCCTGGGATGATCGTCCACGTTAATTCGATAGAAGTTGGTGTATGGAAACTTGTCGATTAAATCCATAAACTTTGGCCTGTCTGAAGTGCATACATGGCACCAGTCTGCATAGAATCTAATCACGGCCGATCTCCCAGTATAGAGCACATCTCCTAAATCCTTGATAAGTTGATCTTCACTTGTTACCGTTGTGAGACGTCGACGAACAGCTTCGGGAACTGCGTCCGATCTGGGCCGTTGTCGATGCTCGTGATAACTTTGGGACGAAGTCAATCCTGTTTCCAGTACAAGCACGACCAGAATAGATACCAGGGTACTCGTAGAAGCCTTTTTCGAAAAAAAAAACAAAGTCTTAGAAGATAAGCAACGCAACGCAACAACAAAACTGTGAATACTCGCAAGATATGATTTTTACACCACTAAAATTTCTTCTCGCTTACCATGGTAATTGTAGTTTGTCAAAGTTGATACACTTTGAGAGAACGATGAAATCAATGATGAGTACTTTAGTCTCTTTAAGACTCGTTCCAATCAGTAAATGTTTAAGAATTCCAATTGAAATGAAATTTTTATACAAAAATGAGGATGAACAGTGGAAAGTAATTTTTATGTGGATAGGATATAAAAGTGCAATAAAAATTTCAAGTTATTTAAAGAACGTCTCATGATAATGAAAAGCCTGTCAGGAAGAAAAATGCTGGACCAAGATTTCCTGATGATTTAATGTACTTACATCAGATTGTCTTTGCCGAAGTGTCCATTCATGTAACTCCTATTACTATAGGCTCTAATTTTGCGTTAAAAATAAATGAATATATAGAGTACATATATCTAACTGTACTTAATGCTGATCTCTCTGCTCTAAACCAATATTTAAACAGTCACAACAAACATTATTGAATGCATACATGATAAGATTGATTTGTGTCAATGCTGCTTGTGATTTTATTTGCACTTTCGTTTCGAACTCCTTTTACTAATACGAAAATGAAATTAAAACTTTTTATTTAATATCTTATTTGGCCCACAACGATGACCTGATTTTTGTAACCAAACATTCATTTCTTTTCCATCATAAGATCAACACCTCTTAAATACCCATCATTTTTACCTTTAAAGTATTAGTTGTATGAGACATAAAATGTTTGCTTTGATAGGTGGTGGGGGATCAAAATAAATTTATTTCGCTTCGAGTCTTTTTAACCTTGCAAGAATAAGAGAGAAAAAGAAAAATGAATAATGTTAGTTTTATATTTGTAAAGTACACATAAACATAAAACTGTTTCCTCTACCTTATGTTTTTGCCGTGGTATTTCATAGTATATCTCGCAACAACCAAATTGGTAGCTCATTTCAAACTGAATCAGTTCCCCGATGCAAAATTCTCTAACAAATCCAAACGCGGAATTCAATGTTTAAAAATAGTTGGATTTGGTCCAACTTCTTTCATATGATCCTTATTATAACTCTATACTGTATTCGAATTCTGCGTAGGATTCGCGTGTCATTAGTAAAGCCCATTTTGAAACATCTTCCAGTCATTAAATTTTATTTTGATTCCTATTGATTTACGAGTAATTAATTCATTGTAAGCATGGATGAAGACGAAGACACCGCTTTTGATAGCTTCAATGTGGAATCTGCCTTTCTTTGCTATGAAGTAGGTACAAAAAGAATTAATGTGCTTAACAGTCTCTGCTTCATGCTTGCTTGTTAAAATTTTATTGGGGATATTTTTGTACATAGGTCCAACGCACGTTGACTTCTTATCTCAATGTCCACGATCTTAAAAACTTGCGCTCTGTTAACAAGTTGTGGAGTCGTGAGGCGTTTCCTGCTTTGCGAGACAAAAGCGTGTTATCACTGAACTCGGCTGATGACTTCCGTCGCTATCACATCTTCTTGCAGGACCAGGGTGAAGGGTCACATTGGCTTTCCAACTATCAAATCAGCATCAAGCAAGAGACGTTCTCTAGTCAACGCGAAGCAGTTGAATTATTCGTATGCTTTTGGAGTGACTGCGGGCACAATGTGAAACAGTTATCTCTACGGATGCCATGGACATGTTGCAACAGCATTTTAGACTGCATTTACAGAGAAACTGATGCGGATGACGACAATCATAGACTTGTAATAGAGAAGCTGTCAATAACTCTAGAAAATGCGGAAACAGAAGAAAATGCGAAGAAATGGAAAGAGGAGGAGGCAGTCGAAAGAAATGGCGATATTTTAAAGTGTAAACCAAATCACGTCCTGTACAGCTTACACATTGACATCTCAATCGTTCTCAGCTCCGATAAAAAAGTGTTTCCCTTCACCTGGTCTCAATTTCTGGAATCCTGTCCAAACCTTTGTCAGGTCACAATTAAAAGTGACTATGCCTCATCAAGCATCTTAAAACTGTTGGGTGCATTGGTTGACAGCCAAAAGAAATTACGGACTTTGCAGATTGGAACAAGGTGCGTATATTGAGGAGTTACCTTATGGCATAGAATAGTAATTACTTAATTATTCATCAGGAAAAAATAACGATTTTATGTACAGGAATCAACGTCTGTTTTCTGATGAACTTTTAAAAAACCTGAATCTGATCGTGGGTTCCAATACCAGCACAATTTCCCTCGGATTCCTGCCATCTTTAAAACATGAAACTACATTGGACACCATGTTGCGTCAAGGATCACAATCCCTTCAGTACATAACCTTCCTTCAATATCGAACAGTAAACCAGACAACAATCGCCACCTTTTCCTCATCCGACCCGACCTGCTTCCCCAAACTGACAAGTCTTCGTATTACAAAAGACCTTGTATCAAATTTGGGATTTTTAGTAAAAATGCCCGATTTGAAGCGACTTGAAATTTTAAGGGATTCTATAACCGGTCAGCATGAGGACCTCTCTAATCCGATAATACGGACTAGTTCACTACCCATTGTGATGAACAACCTTAGAAGTTTACTAATTGAACCATTTGTTCCTTTGGAACATGTTTGGAAGCTTACAGACTGGTTTCCAAATTTGGAACGGTTACAAATGAAGGCAAATGATTTAATTTCTCGGGTAATTTTTACGAAGTGGACGAGACTGCGGGACTTATATTTGATAGCAGATACGTATCGTGATAACAATGACATTGTGAGATCGTCATTGACTGACGAAGGGATAACAGGCCTTACAAGACAGGAGTTGGCGCAGCTTGAATCTGATGGGAGTAACAATGGCACTCCGCCCAGATTAGTTGCATACATAGCAAATCTAACAGGTAACCGAACTGATGTGCATACTAAATCAGGACAGTAGTAAACACCAATTGTGGAATTGTATTGTAGAGCTGGAGTATTGCAAGCTGCAAGTGATTCCTGATTATCTATCGGGAGTAACGGATCACTCTATCCACTTCGGATTGATGGATGTACCCACACTCAAATCAGTGTGGCTCGTGAAAACGTTAGTGAGTAGTGCAGGAGCAAACGCGCTTAGAAATGGTGGAGCCGTCAACGTAAATCTTTCAAATAATTGAACTATATTGTAAAGCTGTAAAAATATTCCCAATTTATATATGCAAAGCTAACATAGTTAAAGGAAAACAATTGGTTCATTATAATTAACAGTTCAATAATTTAAACAGCATTAAAAGGCTTGATCTATAACGGTACTGTTGAAAAGTGATTATTGTCATGGGTGTTACTGTGGGTAGTGAGATGCCTTAATTCTCCATCATAGATACGCAAATCATGGATATCCTTATGTCTCCAAAGTAGAGCATCCAAAAAGAATGCCACCACAAATATTGCTGTAATCAAAGGAATCTGGTTGCTTAACATTGGCCAGGGCATAAGGGTGCTTGCTTATAGAATTGTAGTAGACGTACCTGACGAGCCTAAATTAAATGTGAAACGAAGAGAAGATTCATTATACAACCAACAATTTCCACTAGCGGTGTTATCCTCAGGGCACATGTTTGAATCATCTCGTAGGCGACACGTAGACTCTGTAAGAAAAAAAACACTAAAACTTCATTTGAATAAACATATTCGATTTCGTTCCATTTTAGCTCATGCGTTACCAAACAAGCTTCCAAATGCAAATGGACTAGGCATGACTGCAAATATGCTTGTGAAAAGCAACGTCAATCCTATTATTGAATCTCGTAGGTCAGCTTGAAGGGATCTACAGGGGGAATCCATCGTAAAAGGCTTGTTTTACAGAAAATATGTGGTATATGTGATAACGCAATAATATATGTGAAAAGTGTTTTACTTGTAAGACAACATCATTCTTCCGACAACTGTTGACCCCCGTAAGAATTGGGCTATGCACACGAAGAGAAGAAACGCTAATAGTCCATTTCTGCAGTCATCTCCTTGGCAATAGCCTTCAACTAATGTTAGGTTGTGGTATGTCTTGGACACACAACTACATTGACTGAAAATCCCGGTCTGATTTACCACCTCCTCACATCCCGCATGGCAGGGTGAGTAAAAGAGAGTGCCTGTTTGAGGATCACACAGTGGAAGAGGTGGACCCACTGCACAGTGACAATCCGCACTGCAATGCGTGCCGTCATTCTTACCCTGTGCGAAAGAAACGTCCATTGTATTAGATCCACAACCTAGGAATGACATAGCCATCAGACAGACAATCTGCAAAGCTGTAACAATGCAGCTCCAATGACTGATCTCCTTTGGACTGGGTAAGTATCTTGCAATAAATGCTCCGCTTAGCATAAGTCCTGCAACCTGGAATGGCACCGTCGACAAACCTGTCATAGTTATCGTCAAATATCTACTTATTCGTTTTCAACACCTTCAGAATTCAGAACATACAATTTGGTTTTTCGTAAGTTAACCTGTCAATAAGGCTGCATCATTAGACCGTAGACGGAACACGGTCTCCAAATACTTTGGCAGAAACGTAGCAAAGCCCAAAGCGATGAAAATGTGAGTCATTGTGGACATTGTCAGAAGTAGATAAATTCGGTTGCGAAGAAACCCACGGAGAACACCAACAATGTTAAGTGTAGAGGGAAATGGATTGCTCATTTTCATCTCAGCACCACCAAAATAGGTGACCAACGGTGTAATAAGATACATTGAGACTCCAGTGTCATGAGTTAGAGATCGCTTTCTCATACAATCTCGCGAAAACTTTCCAGGAAACATGGCCAACAAGATGGCTAGTATCATAAGGACTGTGGCTAATGACAACCAACCTAGCCAGTAGGCTCCGAGAAATCGTGAATCTATTTGAATTATTGATTCCAAAGTAACAAATTGACTTAAGCAGCTCCATGCTAGCATGTACCCCAAAAATGCTCCTGTTAGCTTAATTGAAAGCGTCATGGCAAATATTCTTGGAATTTCATTTGGCAAAAGTGTACTGTCCTCCGAGAAGGGACTGCCAGACATGAAAAAGGCCATTGACGCAATACCAAGCAAGAAGTTGGCTGTAAAGATGACCACTATCACTAAAGTTTTCTCATACTTTGGAGTGTTTCTATCACTACAAGCGTTCCATGTTGTTGTAGATGCGTTTTGCTGTGAACCAATGGTTACATGCTCAATGTCACGGTGACAAATTGGCCATACAGATGTCATTTCATCGTTAAGAAGTGACCGAAACGAATTGTAATCGGTTGTAATGCCTGCACTGTAATGGATTTCCGCTTGTTTAGTGACAGGTGATGGGGTTAGAGTTGTGACAGCCGTAGTCATAATGGGAGTAGTAGCGGAAGACGAATATGAAGATTCGATGGAATCAGTCAAGTTTAACATCTTTTGAACTTCTTGTGCCACTGTAGTCGAAGTTGACGTTAAGGATATTAATGTAACGTTTTCGACCGCAGACGAAGCACCACTTATTTGGGCTAAGGATGTTGTTTGAAACTGGTCCGCAAAAGTTTCTTGGGTAGCCACAAGCTTTGCCGCAGTATAAGGGCCTTCAGTGGGCCGTTTTACTAAGCTGGAGGTCATGTTTCCAGGTCCCATTAGAAGATGAGTCGTTGCTAAGAGGAAACACGAAAACGAAGAGAGAGTAACTCCAGTGAGGATCATTTTACCCCGGTGTTGACGGAACTTGAAGTGAGAGAACAAGATCGCTATAAGTACTTGCGCCAGTTCATTGGCGAAAAGCAGTACACCTTAATTTTGACACATACATAAAATTTAAAATCAGGATAATTTCTAATTGCTTTATATGTATTCAATGGAAAAACTTACTAGAAGTGATGGAATTCAGGCGATATCTTTTTTCCAACGTGGATATGTTCGATGTGTGGTAAGTCCATAATGAGCTTTGGATCATTGCGATGATGGCAAACAGCATAGAAAACGCAGTTTTGTTTGCAAATTTTTGGAGACAAAAAGGTCTCCATGATAAAATCCCACACCGAGTGTCCCCATCGGTCAAGGATCGATCAAGGCTTTCAATACCTCGAACGTCATGAATGCTTGCCGTATTCAAATGTCCTCCATTTTTCACTATTGTGCGATCAGCTACCACTGGCGAATCATTGAACGGATTTGTTCGATCGAACACGGTGTCCTCTTCATCACTAAGGTTCCGGGGATCCTGCTCCCCATCATGAACTTGACTTAAGTCCATCCACATATTTAAATCTAATCAAGGCACGTTCACTGTAACCTGAATGCACTATCTATGTAGTTTCATGAACACATTTCTAATTGTAAACGGGCGATAATGTGGTCAAGTTGCAAGAAAATTGTTAAAACTCTCGTTGCGTTACTTATTAAGGAACACTTACGGCATTGTTTGGACTTTCAGAAATCCAGAAACATTTTGTGTATCACTCTCCAATTCGTCATATTATAATATTCCAAGCGTCATCATCGTTCCCATGCTTTAAAATGGCTATTATACGTCGACTTTTTGAATACAGTAAATAAATAAGATTGTATACAAGGGCATTTTACAAATGGGGATGACTTAATCAACTGGGAATCAGGAGCATTGACGAATTGAGACTTTATTTGTTCATTTGCAAATAGCTCCGATAAGTTACGATCTATCTTGCCGATAAGCCAAATGAGTGCACAATTGATAAGCGCTTCGTTTTGTTAAAGCTTATCACTAAAAGGCTTATAAAGCTTCGCCCTTTTAAACTCAGTCGTTATATTCGAGTGATACGATGAAGTTTGTGTTTGGTCCGTTTGCCAGACAATGACTATAGCTTTAAATTCTGTTACGTTGGATGAAGGATAAAACCCTGAAAAATGTCTTAAAAAGATGATTATAAGATTGTTAAAGACTCAAAATAGCTTTATTGCAAAACTTTCTCTATTTCACACAGTTTCTCTATTTATGAAATAAATATTGTAACAAATTCATGCTCTCACTACTCTTTATCATACTTAAATTTCCTGATAACATACTTCGCAGCAGCAGCTTTCGCTTGCTTAGTAGTAGCACCTTGACCTCTAACGACATAATCACAGCAAGGCACTTTCAAAAGGACGGTACGATATTTGCTTAAATTTTCTTCCTCTTTGGAAACGGGGGGTTTCACGAATTTTACTTTGCCAGGAAACTGCTCATAAAGCTCACGTAATGGAGATTTGGGTATGTTCTTCGAAAATTGTTCTGAAACAGACGGAAAGTGTTTATTTTAGTTTGTATTCGCAGCAATATAGTCGGTGATATGTACTTGGTTTAACCTACCCAATTCGTTCTTCATCAACCGGAAAAGAACGGCCCACGTGGTATCCAGAGACATTCCGCTATCAACAAAAATCGCCCCAATTATGGACTCAAACACATCCCCCAAAACTTTTGGGACTTCAATTTCCCGCACAGTTAAGCAGTCATGGTCACTACTTAACCGATACGGGTTCCCAACTTTATGGTTATTTTCTTCTTGGTATCTTTCAAACTGTGTTATGTAACCCAGCAACTGCTCGTGGTCGTATTTCAAAAACTTGTGAAAACCATAGCGTACTGTAAGGGATCCGAAAGTAACGTTGTTTACAAGTGCTGCCCGCAGATCTGTGATCTCCCCAGGATCGGAAAGCCCAGTTTCATGTACAATGTAATTTGTCATGAGGAAGTCGATGATTGCATCCCCTTGGAACTCAAGACGTTCATACGAAGGTGTTATCCGATTGGTGACAAAGGTAGGATGAGTAAGTGCTTCTACGGCCAACCATGGATCCCTGAACGCATAGCTTAACACTTCTTCCAAATCTTTCAAGAAAGGGACGAACTTCTGCGGTTTCGAACGTTCCGCACTTCGGGGACTATCTAGTGGTCTCATCGTACTGTCTCTTGAGAAGAGGGTAACTGATCCATCCTCTAGTGGTGCTCTAAATCCAAGATAATCCATGATCCGAAAGGCCCCGTCAATGCCACCATTCATGTAATAAGCTCCAATGATTGCTTCCATGCAATCTGCAACACTTTTGTCATTGATCTTAGAATGTGTAAATGTAGCGTGTGAGGTAACTTTAGGTTTTTTCCGACTTTCAGCCGTCTTATGTAAATCATCGACAAAGTCGTTCAGGAGCTTCTGATCATTCAAAACACATTCTGGAAGGCATTCCAGATCCTGGTACGATAAGCCTTGAGTCAATGAAACGTCCTCCACTAACGGTGGAACGTAAAACCCGACAGGTAGCCAACTTTCACCAGGGACAAAAATGCTCGAGCTCAAGATTTCACCAATATTGTGTTTCTTCCCAAGTTGATAGAGGTGCAAATTAGAAATTAGTTTCATTCTCATTTCGGTCATCTTTCCTTCATCCCAGCGTGGAAAGTTACGAAACACGTGCAGGCTACACACTAGTTTCAATGCAGAATCCCCCATAACTTCTAGCTTCTCCAAGCTGACATTGTCCTGTGCATTTGATAGCGTGAAAGCCTCCATTACGGTAAGAATGGAAGGTCCAGCTTCCACCTCGAAATTGGCTGTTCTATCAAAGTTGTACGACTTCACATCCTCAAGCTGTACTAACTGCAAAGCACCGTAGGCTAGAGTAGGAGGTTCCGGCAAAGCGTAGTCTTTGTCACGAAATCCAGAGCGTTTCACATTGCGCCCTTCGAAGGATTCGTTAACAATAGGCCATTGAAGAGTCAACGGGTTCATTGTCTCTATTAGTACAAAATTTCGCTTTCTCTCAAGGGTCCTGCTTGCTAGAGCGTCATTACTCAACTGACTACTCTCCATACCGCAAGCTGATTTCGGCTCGTCTGCACCGACTGCCTTTATCAGCTCCGTCCCATTTCCACAGTCCTCCAGATCCTCGATCAAAACATGTCTGTGAGCGTCCCATCGGTGATAATCGGCCACTTTCATCTTGAACTCAAAAGCTACAAAAAGCCTACTAAGTCTGTGTAGAATGCTAGGGAGGAATCTTCCTTGAAGATACAAACTGGCTGGGAGTATATGTACGGTCACCAGTTCGGGTATCACTTTCACTAATGGTCGATGGCGCATTGATTTTCGCATTTCATAGTTGTCCACTTTACTTGATAAAAAGTTCAATTGCTTGGCGACATTTTTGCAACATAACATTGGGTAGTGTGGGTTATAGATTTCATTCAAAGCATATTTCGTTTCGTAATATTCTTTGTAGGTTTTAGCTTTGGAAACATCATCAAACTCAGACAAAGCATTTAACGTATCCGACACTTCGATAGCCACAAGCAATTCGCTGGGATCTTTCATTTCCTCTTTGTACCAGGGGATAAGTAAAGCGTTTTTATAATTTTCCTTGCGAAACTCCATCGTCTCCCTCGTGATATCCGCAGGAATATTATAAAGGTTGTTGTCCTCATCAAGGTGGGACAGCTTTTCAACTAAGTCCCAGTCCAGTTCGTAAGTATCTGTTATACCTTTTCGTCGGATCGGGACTACAAGCAGAGCTGGGTTCATTTCCAATTTTGCCACAGATGCACGAATATTGTAAATGCTATCCCGCATGTAGACTTGAAAATGTTTAAGCGTGTCTATCTCTTGAGTTGACAGAGGACTGGCAGGTGTTGTACATTTTTTTAATGATGCGGCGAGCGTTCCAAAGTTTGCCTTCAGCTGAATAGTCGGCATCGCGGACAGATCATGGGATGATAAAATTCCGTAATAGAGACCATGCTTGTCGAAGTCGTAAATTGAGTCGGTATTGTCAGGACCAATGAACGTTTTCAGTTTGATATCAATTCTGTACATCAGAAACGGAGCCCTACTGTCTGTTTCAGTTTCGCTGTTTCCCGCACTTAACGATTGTGGGATTTTTTTGCGGTAAAGTTGTGTACGCTTACGAGAGCCAATCTTACCCACTGCAGAATCATTTTCATCCACAAACTGCGCAGTAAGATTATCAAGAAACTCACAGGCAAAATCATCTATCCTTCGCGACCGTGGTAACAGATTTTTAGTAAGCTCGCCCATTTCATATAACTTCCTGCAGCAATTCAAAAACGCTGACCGCTTTGCTGTGGACTTATCTGGCATCCAGTCTCCTTCAACAGCGTCTGTAACGCCACTCATTATCGGCAATACGACCCAGGCTTTAAAATACTTCTTTTTCTCAAACTTTTCCTGCTTCCACGCAGTAGGAACCAAGGACGCGATCTTGTCACACGATAACATCATGCAGTACCGATGTACTAGCGAAATCGCATCTGTAGCAGTTATTTCAGGTCCATTTGGATCCCCAGATGGATTGAAAGGTGGAATCAGTTTCGAGTTTTTACTGGCCTCATTGTCAGCTGAATCAGTCTCGGCCAAATCTCCAACATGCACTGCATTCTCTTCTAGTACTTCGGCCAATTTTTGGTTGTATTGCAAAAAGCCTCGGATTTTCAGTTCTTCCTTCTGTTGCTTTGAGCTATCAATCAGCGCGTAACAAGTGGCACCTGGTTGTCTGGCTCTTCCCAATGACTGGACGAAGCTTGGATATGAATTAATACAGTCGAAGCGAACTACCAAGTTGCAAGCAGGAACGTCCAGGCCTTCCTCAACAACCTGTTGAAACACCCGGTAGAACTTATCTTATTACTGCAGCTCTATATGCCGTCATCGCTTTCATAACTGGCTTAAACGAAAAAGTATTTACCTGTGTTGCAACAAGTAAGTTGATTTTCTTCTTATGAAAATTTCTAACGATTTTCTCTTGAAGCTTAGCCGTGAAACGAGACAGCTGTGTGTCGGCAACAGCAGTAGAATGTCCAACCATTACATCCGGCTTCAAAAATCCCAAACACTCAGGCCAGTGCTTGGCTGATTCTTCCAAATACCAACGCAACACTTGGGCAGTGATACGGCGCTCCGTAAAGATTAAACCACATAGCTCATTCTCTCTTTCGTCTATGGATTGCCCATTGGGCTTTCTATTTTCCAAGAGTTCCCATAGCAGCTTTATTTTCTGTGAAACGCAGTTTCGCAATTTCCAGGCTTCCATGGTTATGTTCGGCGCTCCCTTGACACCTTCTTTAGCAGCCCGGTTCATTTTCAGATCCAATTTATGAATGAGTTGAAAGATTCTAGTTTTGCAATCCTCCAAAAGTAACAGAACCGATCGATCATTGTCAACAAGTTCATTTTCCCATTGGTTGTCGAAGTGGTCGTCGCCACCATCAATTTCTTGGATCCACTTTACAAGATAAATTGCTTTGTAAATTGCTGCCATTTTCGCACAATATGGACCTTCAGATACACACATTAGTTTAGCAAACTGCAAATCTATTGATTAAAAAAAATGCATGCAGATTAATACCAAGCTCTTGGTAGGTCTTTACTAAATCGTCGATAAACGATTTTAAAGTTTTCGGTACGCCCTTGTCCCTGTTGTAAATCTGCGACTCTGAGGAAAGTGTTGGGTGATCGATCCTCTCAACAATTGATCTTTCTTCAGCGACCCCGTAGTCCTTCGGCAGCCCCCCCAGTAGACCGATCAGTTCGGTTATGTCTGAACTCACTTCGTCCGTACAGAAAGATTGCGGTTCATAGGAACGTATGATGAGTTTTGTACTTGTAGAAAACCTAAAGTGAACGTAGGTATTAAGTGTTAGAAACATTCAATTAAACGCACGCCTTATTACAGGCTTAGCAACTGTACCTTAATACTTCCTCGTAATTTCTGTGAGTTACAGCTTTGCAACATAACAACTTTTCAATATCTTCGATATCTTGCTGTATTTGTAACGTTGTGGACTGGCCCTTTATGATTGTAGCTGTCAACCCAAGCACTCTGGGTAACTCTGAAGGTCCGCTGGTTGCTAAGCGTTCTCCATACTTCTGCATAAGAACCGCCATAGGATGCAGTTTCTGGGCGTGATGACATTCGTCCAGGATCAGCAATGCTATATCGTTCCACTTGATGTAGGCTTTAGTTAGCGCGTCCAAGACAATCTGAGTGGATGCTACCAAAATCTTAACAACAAAAGCAATTGATAGTTTTAACAGGTTTCACACTTTCACATCTTCAATTTACATTCTTACATGGCATGACGCAAGGACTTCATTCCATTGATCCTGCTTCCAGATGTCAACATTTAAATCTCCAGTCAATGGTCTCACTAACTTGTCATCGTTCAAGTACGTACAAGCTAAATTCGCCGAAAAATACTTTGCTTGTTGATTTACAAGAGGAACATTGTTGGCGAGGAACACGATCTTCTGTTTCTTTCTGTGATAATGAACGTAATTGTAATTGCTATTAGAACTGAAAACACCTAACTATTTGTTTTTACTCAATAGCTTGCGGTAGCATATGTTCGGCAAGTTTCAACGCGATGTACGTCTTTCCAGATCCAGTAGGTAGACAAATGATAATGTTCCTGGATTTTGCCATCTCCAGCAGCTCCGTCTAAGTCAAGACACCGGTGACATTTCAGTTAAAATATGCTTAATCATATGAACTTCGAAGGATTATGGCATCGCGGGAAAGTACCTGATATGCCCGGTCCTGAATGACTGTCATTTTATGGTAACTTTCGGAACTCATACTTGACCCAGATTCAGCTCGCTCAGAGCTCATCTTTCGCTTCATTTTCTGCTCCTCTATTAAAACAAAATGTAAGTCCGCTACCAAAATGTTATCCAGATTCAGATCGTTGATTGATAATTAACTTACTGGCGAAATGTAAGGCTGCTACGATCTCTTCATCTGCTGAGTCACATTCATCATCAGTGTCCACGCTCTCCATCGAGACATTCGTTACCGAACTGAGAAGAAGTGTTGCCGCTGCCGAATTCAGGTCCATGATCAGGTCAGGTCTTATGATCCCCCGACAAATTACCTCTTTGTTCTCACGAAGTACGAAGGTCAACTCCCGACACCAAGGTCACAGGTAGGTCGCAGTATGAAATTGTTTCTACCGTTTTAGGGTAAAAACTTGTAGGTCATTCAGTCTGGTGCACGTAGCTTTAAGGATAATTTATCCTTCTTCCATCCAGTATCAGTCTTTCGGTCTGCTGAAGGGAAACAACATTGTTTTAGTTTCTCATTCTGAGACAAAGTAATAAGCAAGTATAAAAATGTCACTATGCATGGGGCAATGCTAGATCCGCTAAATGTTCTGAATGCACTCAAAATGAAACGGTAAGGAACAGAGACGCTAACAATGGAGTGCGGAGGGCTCAGCCACCAAAAAATGTCAGGTCAACCTGTTCTCAATTTTCCATTGTCGTTCAAGCTGTTTAAGTCTAGGAGTCAAGTAACGCTGCTGTAGCGAAAGAATTTACGGCTAGCAGTAGTCAAATACCTGCAGATTTTAAATGCAAGTTCTGCTGAGGAATGCAATTAATAAGTTAAGAAAACCCTTTTCACGCCTTCCTCCACCGCTTGCAAAATAACCACTGCAGATGCTGCCGTGTGACAAAATAGCAATCACATGATACGATAGGTGATAGGACTAGTAGGTACGGGTACGAGCTTGAAAACGTTTCTTTTCGTTTTTTCGCGTACCGATGATGTAGAGGTGTGATAAAATCTTATGGTCTCATGACCAGTACAAGGGTAATCTCAACATTTCGGTGTGCAATCTTACAAATAGCAAATATATTATATCTATAAATTCCATTGCATGATGACAAATTAATTTCTTATGCATCGTAAATCGTCCTCGTCTCTCTGGCCGATTCTGCGAACTGTCAGCTATGAGAAAACTGTAATGAAGATAGTTGACAATCTTCCTGCTGCTGCTGCATACTTTTTTCTTGTTTTGATAACTGTTTTAACTTGATTCTACTCAACAGCACTTACGTAACCTAAAATACTCCAACTCCATCCTTAGTATTTTGTTAGTCTGTTTTTCTTCCCAATGACAATGCCGATATGCTTGATTTTGTTTACTATCATCATGGATTCTGGATGAGAGTGAAAGTGAAAAATGACAGAAAAAAACACTCCAGAACTTAGACTGGCTGAGAATGAGATGGTAATTTGCTCTATTCTATGTTCTGCTCTCATTGCATGTTACATGGACAAGACAAGGAGGGGAGGAGAGATAAAAAATTCACATTCTCGTCTGGTTGAATACAAAACACAAATTGTAAACAAAAGTATCGCCATCTTTACACTATTGACCAATTAAATTATTTTTTGCCTCCTGAAGGAAAATAACTCATCAAAATGTAACCATTTTAACCAACCGAATCTTTTTGTCCATAATTAAATAAGAAATTGTTACCCTGGAATAAGCAGCGACAAATACAATTTGTTCAAGAAAGAATCCAGACTCCCGACTGTACTGGGAGATGATCGGACTCTAATGTCAGGCCAAAAAAGTCAGCTCTCGCTGTCTCGCTATTTCTTTACGGGACAACCAATACTTGCCACGACTGCAGCGGGGAACTGTCTCAAATTTGAGTTTCGGCATATTGTCAGGCCGAGTTGGCTTGAGGTGTTGTGCTGTAGGCTTACTTTACCTTACATTTTTTCTTGATTAAGTTTCCTTCAGGTAATATTAGTGGTATCTGGAAACAATGCACTAAAGTTGTGTCTCTCTTACTCCAGTTTTTACAGAAACTCGGAAATTTAGTATTTTCGTTTTACAAGAAGTACACTTCCTTAACTGTGTTCTTTGCTTGGCACTCTTCGTTTCCGTCGTAACGTGTAATTAATCTTCTATCCGTGCGTTCCCAATGGTTTCGAACTAATCATTTTGGACTCTTACTGCGTGGTGAGTCTTGTGTGCTTTTGCAATTATGTAGCTAATTTTAATAATCATTTTCTCTAAAAACTATGTGTTTATATGTTTCAGGCTCTGAAAAATTGTACTGTCATAGTTCGTCACAATGGTTGTCAAGCTTTTGAAAAGTAAAAGTGGGGACACGACCGCTCAGAAATATGAGACATTACTTAAATTAAGTATATTATCTCTTGGAGCCATTTTGTGTAAGTAGTCAATACATTTTAGTCGGCGTCCTACCGAAAAAAAACTACCTGTGACTTATACATGTTTATATTTTTACCCTGTCTCGTATCCGCAGCATTTTCTACACGATTATTCTCTGTACTTCGATATGAAAGTGTTATTCACGAATTTGACCCCTACTTTAACTACCGTACGACCAAGTACCTTGCTGAGGAAGGTTACTATTCATTCCACAACTGGTTCGATGACAGAGCATGGTATCCACTTGGGCGTATCATCGGTGGTACAATCTACCCCGGCCTGATGATTACTTCAGCTATACTTCACAACGTCCTCAACTTCTTCAACTTTGCTATTGACATCCGGAATGTATGCGTGTTTCTGGCACCGCTCTTTTCAAGTTTTACGACCATCGTTACATACCTTTTGACCAAGGAACTTAAGGTAAAGTACCCATAGCAAGTCAAAATACTGATTGTCTGTAGTAGAGCAGGTGTTGATGCTGACGTTTTTGGTTTCTTGTCGCAGGATGAAGGTGCCGGACTGACTGCAGCTGTAATGATAGCCATCGTCCCGGGTTACATTTCTCGATCTGTTGCAGGTTCCTATGACAATGAAGGGATTGCTATTTTCTGCATGTTGCTTACCTACTACACATGGATCAAGGCTGTGAAGACAGGTTCTGTCGCCTGGGCCGCTGTATGTTCCTTGGCATACTTCTACATGGTTTCATCTTGGGGAGGATATGTTTTCCTTATAAACTTAATTCCACTCCACGTATTCACTCTAATGATTACTGGAAGATTTTCTCATCGAATTTATGTCGCGTACAGTACCCTGTACTGCATTGGAACCATTCTGTCGATGCAAATTCCATTCGTTGGATTCCAACCAGTGCAAAGCTCCGAACACATGCTGGTAAGTTTATCGTACGAATTGTTTCTGTTTTCAAAATTATAGCCATATTTTTAACAGTTGTCAACTTTTACGCATTTTAGGCTTTGGGAGTGTTTGGTCTTAGCCAGATCATAGCTTTCATCGACTACCTCAAATCGAAAATGTCCAAAGAGAACTTTGACGTGCTGTTCCACGCTCTCATCACGCTTGTTGGAGTGTCGGTTCTTGCAGCTGGAACCATTTTGATGATCACCGGAAAGATATCTCCATGGACTGGAAGGTTTTACTCGCTTTTGGATCCTTCTTATGCCAAGAACAACATTCCAATTATTGCATCCGTTTCTGAACATCAACCCACAGCCTGGAGTTCCTTTTACTTCGACCTGCAGCTGCTTGTTTTCCTCTTTCCGGTTGGATTGTATTGTTGTTTTTCCAACCTGAATGATGCCAACATTTTCATCATTTTGTATGGAATGACAAGTATCTACTTTGCTGTAAGTCCAAGATTGTGCATTTTTTTTGTGATGGAGGGCATAAGCAAAACTTAAATCTTTTTTGTAATGATTGACAGGGCGTTATGGTTCGTTTGATGTTGGTTCTTGCCCCCGTAATGTGCGTGCTTGGAGGAATTGCAATTTCCTCACTTCTTGGACGTTTTATGAAAGACATTGACTCAGGAAAAAGTCAAGAAAAACGTACCGCTAAGCCGAAAGAACAAGCAGCACAAGGTCGACGTAATGAGGTACGATGATATCTGTTACTCCTCGTGACCAACTTAATGTTTCAATCGAAAAAAATTTAGGCTCTCGCATCAACGACTGATTATGAACTTGTTTCAGATTTCTTTGGCATTTGTCGGAATGATAACTTTCTTCCTGGTAATGTACGCGTTCCACTGTACATGGGTCACATCTGAAGCTTACAGCAGTCCAAGTATTGTTCTCTCGGCACGCTCCTACGATGGATCTCTAATTATCTTCGATGATTTTCGTGAAGCTTACTACTGGCTAAGGATGAATACTGAGCCCGATGCTAAAATTATGTCATGGTGGGATTACGGCTATCAAATAACAGCTATGGCGAATCGAACGATATTAGTCGACAACAATACTTGGAACAACACGCATATTTCTCGAGTTGGTCAGGCCATGGCTTCTCCTGAGGACAAGGCTTACGAAATAATGAGGGAATTAGATGTTGATTATGTACTAGTCATTTTTGGTGGTTTAACGGGATATTCATCTGATGGTAAGCTTCAAAACGTTTTCAATAGCTCAAAAATAAAAGCTATTACCAATTCTTAACTGTTTTCTTGTTTCTGTAGACATCAACAAGTTTCTCTGGATGGTCCGCATTGGTGGAAGTACCGATCGGGGAAGTCACATTAAGGAACAAGATTATTACAGTCCCAGTGGGGAATTCCGAATTGACCGCGAGGGCTCTCCAACGATGTTGAACTGCCTGATGTACAAGTTATGTTACTACCGATTTGGATCAATGTACACGGAAGGTGGAAAGCCAACAGGATATGACAGAGTGAGGAACGCAGAGATTGGAAACAAAGATTTTGAACTGGATGTTCTTGAAGAAGCGTACACCACTGAACACTGGCTGGTTCGAATTTACAAAGTTAAAGACTTGCCGAATAGAGGTGCAAGATAACGAGCTATTATGAAGCTAGTTTGTGTGTTGTCATTTAAATTATTACTTAAATCTGCAAAACGCTGTATTTCAATGTAACTTATTTAATCTGGTACTGAGACTAAGTATAAGTATAACTCAAATATTATGAACTTTACTTACCTTGTGCTTAAATTTGTACTCTTTTGCCTTTTTCATTCAAGGCAGTCATGCAAACTGTTTTGGGGTGTTAGGTTTGTTGAAACTGTGTTACAGTATAATATACCAAGAAATGAAGTAAATCATTTTAGTGTAGGAAAGAGATTAGAATGCGAAATTCATTATCTACTGGATATATAATGTACATGTTGTCACAGTAAGTCAGTACTGTCATCAACTTCAACTTTGTTCACCAATGTTAAACTCTTATCTTAATGGATACACCTTTTTAAATTTTTCCATTTCAGAAATCATCTGCATTTACAAAGACGTTGAATTACAATAAACAACTTTATTCATTATAATTAATTGTTGTTGAAGTAAACGACAAAAAAGTCTTACTTGGGCTTTGAAAAACGAAAAAACATACAGGATAGCCTAAAGAATTAGGCTAGAAAACAGTAAAGCTTGAAGTATACAAAATTCATAAAACAGATTAAAAATCCATATAATGAATATCAATCTGAATCCAGCGAGTTTCTTGCACAGATTGAAGTGAAATGAAGTTTTTTCCTTGTTCAGATTCCTGTATGCGCTCGAGGTATTTGGAGTTGGTCTGGTGTACTACGACTTTGATCCGAATTTCCGTACTTCAAGTATATCGACATCAGGAAGTCAGTCAACTCGATCTAATGATGATACATATCTGATTCATTATTAGGCATGGTTAATAGCTTTCACTTAAATCCGTTCAATTTTGAATCAAGTTTAATCTGAAATGTATTAGCTTCGTACTGCATCGTAGTTTGCTGGTTTTCCTGTGTAGTGATGACCGAGGTTGTTCTCGACAAGATCCCAATACGATAAAGGTGTTCCACTGGAACTTAACGATTTCCTATAAATAAGTTGAAGGTGATCTTTGTGAACCAAAAGCATTGGCAGTGGGTCAAATCTACATACTTGTCTTGCCGAATGTCAACAATTTCAAGCTGTGAAAGTTGTTCTTCAGAAAAGTTGAAGAGGCTAATAGTCTTTGAAATATCGTAAAGAACCAGCCGTTTCCCTCTCGAAAGCTTTACTAGCTGCTGCCGGACGTCCTCCAAAGCAAGACCTTCCAAATTACAGTAAACAAAAAATAAAATGATCAATGCCCAATCCATGGCGTAAGGTCAAAAATAAAACTTCAATACTTTCCCTAACCAGCTTCCAAGTGCTGCCAGGGTATTCCATGGTCCAAAACTCGATAAATATAGGTTGTGCTATCTTTTGGAAGTTTGACTAATCTGTCGAATCGTTGTTCGGAACAGATCGTCCACTGCCACGACCCTGATAGGATACCTTAGTGTGCCCTGCTCCAGAAGGACTTCTTCCGTCCATAGAGCTAATGCAGTTGCCTTATCATCAGCAGCAGTTCTATCTTTATTCCATGGAACCCTCGAGGAATCCATCATGGCACAGGCCTAATTATCGGACAAAAGAGCTGTCAATTTTCAAAACCAAATTCCTCGGACGCGTCTGGGTGGGAACGCTTTGGTAAAACCATTTTTGCAACAAAGTTGTTATACCCAAGCGAGCAGACGAGAACGCGTACTATGCAACACAAGGCATTGATGGTCAGCTGGCGAATCCAAAACAAACAGGAAGCTTTGCTTTCACGTCAATTGTCTACCACATTTGTTACTACTAATCTCACTGAAGAAAAGTGGGCAGCTAATTTACCCTTCAAATCAGCACCAGTAATTGTTGTCCTAGCAACCTAGTCCTAGAAATTTAGAGATTTTTCTGGGCGCATTGTGCATTAGGAAAATTCCAGTCAAAAAGCATTTACCTGTTTTCATGTAAAACAAATTGATTGAGATGCAGAGTAATAGCAGCGAATCCAATGGAGTTGGTGATCCAAACGCAAACTTAGCGTCAATGATTACCCTTCTTCAGTCAAAAGCAAAGACAAGTATTCTGGACAAATCTCTGAGCAAGGGAAAAAATGAAGTTCATCTGAGTTGCTTCGCCCTCCTTTTCTCAGAAATGGTGCAGTATTGCCAGAACAGGAGTAATAGTGTTTCGGAACTCCAAAATAAGTAAGGCACTCGAGGCTTAGTATGCAATTTCATGAATACAAATAAATGGTATGATTATGATTTATTTATTGTTTTCAGACTAGCCGAAATGGGGAAGCAGGTGGGACTCAAGACTATAGATTTAATTGTACTCCGAGAAAAAAACTACAAACGAGAAGTGAAACTCCTGAACATTCTACTTTTTATTAAATCTACTGTTTGGAAGGTAAAATTACTTCACTTTTTGAATGATGGCTATCTTGTCTCATGTCGTATGATTATTTATTAATTATGATCTTCTGTTGAAATTTACACGTATGAATCTTGATAATTTTAGAATTTGTTTGGCAAAGAAGCTGACAAGCTGGAACACTCTGCAGATGACAGCCGGCAGTACTATATCATCGAAAAGGATCCGTTAGTCAACCGATTTATTTCTATTCCCAAGGACAAAGGCAGTCTTAATTGTGCCGCCTTTAATGCAGGCGTCGTTGAAGGAATTTTGGAAACGTCAGGATTCGTAAGTCAAACATCCTTAAAAATAACTTGAGTCAAACCCTTAAGCTTGCCATTGTGAATATGAAAGCATTTACCCCGACTTTCTAATATTTTTACAGCCTGCAAAAGTAATCGCTCAATGGCACAATGGAATAACTTACTATGTGATTGAATTTGACGAGAGTGTTATCACAAGAGACAAGCAGTTAGATGACAGATAATTTATTTATCGACATAAGATACTTTTCTAGTTACTCTTGTGTCTTCGGTGTTGTATAGAAACTATGTACATTTCCTCTTTCTTGAATGAATAATATTTAAATGGTTTCTAAAAAAATATTTCCTAATTTGAATTGAAAGCGTTGCTGAATCATATCAATCTTATTGCATTTCCAATACAATCTTGCTTGGAATCAATGTTCCTTCCCTAATCAAAATCGATGCTTATAGTAATTGCGTTATTTACTCTTTAATGTTGTGAAACCTATACTATCTATTTGTAATCATACAAATATCATGCTATTATGTTTTCAGGACATTTGCCTCAACACAGATTATGCAATGCGTTCTTAAGCTGTAACGCGATCATTCATCCTGCTTCCCACTAAAAGATGGGAACTATCGAAAACTGAAAGTCAAAATTGTGGTGGTATCATAATGTGGTAAAAACATTGACCCGCCCTAACGTGTATTATGTACGTAAGAAG
>VICI01000449.1:0-38498 GCA_019593645.1 Akabosia matsudoensis | reverse complement strand
TACGGCCTGTAGAGCGCGGACGGACAGACAGACAGACGGACAGACGGACAGACAGACGGACAGACAGACAAACTCATCGATATCATTACTTGCTGAACATAGTTCAGCTACGTAATAAGCCCACTCTATTTTTCTATCCATTACTTGACCAGGGCCAGAACCCTTTATTATTCAATTGACTTTTAAAGTGGTCCACTTTCCGGAAGTGGTCATATAAACTAGTTGATCATATTTCCAATTAAAACGCATTTTAAAGGCGTTTGATTCTGACCAGTATTCTCTTTTTTGTGACTAGCGGAAATGACTTGTTTATGCCATCATTCAAAAGTTGGTTATGAAAAAGTGCTTTAGAACGTGTAGCTCATGGGTCAACGTATAAAACCTTGTTTTATCGTCATGTGCGTACCGAGTGCCAGGAAATAAGCACATCATTCCAGGACGAATCTTATCAAAAAGATATTTTATATTCTCTTTTTTTTAGGAGAAAACAAAGATTCAGAGATAGGACATGTCGCACGTTCTAAATTTAGAACTGCATCAGAGAGCTGAACACGAGCCGAGCTAGTGGTAGCTGTGCCCTTTGGTATTTTTCAGAGTGAGCCTACCAAGCGAGAGACGCAGTCTTTTCGGTGTAATAGCATGTTCGTGCGTCACCCAAATTTGTGCGTACAAATCTAATAACAAAACGAGAAGAAGAAGTGCGTGAGTGCGTCGAGTATAGAGACTATTTCATGACGTCATGGATGCTGTCAATAAAACCGAGACTGGACTAGTTTCTGGAATAAGAAAGTTGACAAAAGTGGTGCTTGTATTGCTTAAGCTTCTTAGTTACAGGAAAACACTCCATTTTTGATTTTCCAGTAAACTTGTACGCATGGATTATTTTAAAATAACATAAAAATAAAAACGAAGCTATATTTTCCATCTGCTAGAGTTTTTGTATAGTTTTTGAACCCTTAAAGTACTCACTAGGTCGTAGATGATCTCGTTGCTACCCATATGCCTGCTTAAAAATTTTCGGAGATCAACAGCAGAAGGCACGAGAATTTGTTTTTTCCCGAAAAAAAACTCATTATTGTGTATCGACTGTGAAGATTAGATTTAACAACCATCTAGAACAGAAAGATGATGGTGTGGTAGACTAGAGATTGGAGAGAGATTGTTGTGGAGGAAAGAGTATTGGATTGGGATGTGTGCACTTCTGTCAAGATGTTGTAGGATGGTTGGTGTGGTGGAAGATTTAAAGAAATTATTTAGGCAGCTGCACATGGTACTAGAAAGAACCATGATATTTGTTTCGTCATGTTTTTTGAGAAATACATACATATTAATATGATGCAGTAGCCAGAAATTGTGAGGTACGCTATATTTTTCAAGGTGAGAAAATAAAGTTTCCGGAAGGTGTGTACATATTTTTCTTGTTTTTCTTCTCCTTTTAATTTTTGTAGCTCGTGCCTTATGGGTTTTGTTTAATGTCAGAAATACTAAGTTTTTGGCTTATGTTATATGCATGCAAGCTGTTATATATTTTCAGATGAAAGATAATTGGATAGCCAATTTGTGAAAAGTCTGGGGAAACTGTTATCGCAATAGCAACGATATCTTTTGTTCTTTTTAATGCTTACGGGAGGCTGCAGGGTTAATGCGTGCTTTATGGTTCGTTCCATAGGTTTAAACCTTTTTTCTTTCTGGCCTGATCTTTCTTAGTGACATGTGCTCATTTGTTACGAAAATAGATGCGCACTTTCTTTGTAAATTGCTGCCATTCTGGGCTAAAAGTCTCTGGATGCCACATGGCGAGCCCTGAAAGATCAGAAAAGTCAAAGAGGGGGCTTTGTTCCGCATTACTTATATTTTCAGCTTGTGACGTTTCCGGTATGAGTGAGATCCCCTGGAATGAGGAAATTGGGAGTAATGCACAACCCATCAAAGATCATTACAGCCAGAAGTGGACAATCCACGTGTCAACAGTGTATTCAGTTTGAAAGTCAACCAAAGGTTGAGACCAGATAACTCAACCGGGTGACTATATCTATTCATTTCCTTCCTTATTGACGGAATACAAAGAACATCGCGGCTTGTATGTATACCCCTGTGTCTCTTGATAATGTCAGTTACGGGGAAAAACCGTGCAATATGAAGATTGACGTAGATTATAGCGATGTCCTCTTTAATAAGTTGCTTTTTGTGGCAACTGGCACAGTAAAATGTTACCAAGTTACGCAAAGAAGCCTTTCGAAAATACGACATGTAACGACAGAAGGGATAAAATGTGCACATAACGAAAATTCTTCAAGATAATTCGTGGGACTGGCCCTTGATGGTAAGCTTTCACAAGCAGATGGTGACGATATGCTACGTTTTCTCATCTTATTACAATTTCATTGTCGACTGACCACTATCATGATTTTTGACATTCAGCTGGCTGGTTCCTAATTAAATTGATTAATTCTCGGATTCCCCGTAATGGATAGTCAGCTACTGATCAGTTTTTCGTAAGAATGAGGCACAGCGTATATAGCTATGGGCCAGGTGAAACCGTGCATCTGCTTGATAAATTACAATTACAACCCAGCCTACATTTTGCCTGGAGATTTTTCCTTTTCATATGAAACAATAAGCACACAGTAGCAATTGGAGAAGACACCCTCAGCTCTTACCAATAAACTTTTTTTTTCTTTCTCAAAAGGTACTGTCTTCTTAGGGAGAAGCTTGTATCATTTTTGATTATGTCAGTTCTCATAGCAGACGGGATGATGTAACGTAAAAACAACATGACATGCTAGAAGATTCTAAGATTTCGTGCAAAAATTTTGATGGCCTTGACATTCAATTCAAGCTTAATGATACACACCATGGCACGCTATACAAAATTGGGAAAAATCGAAAATACTACCAACTACCATAAATAGTTATTCCATACGAATGTACATCATCAGTTACAAAATTGTTTGTATCTGCAAAATAATTAACCGCGCCGTACCTTAAGTTACGCTAAATATTTTTGTATGATGTGAAGACGTCGTAATTTCAAAAGAAATTGATGTCATACACACCATATATTTTAATTTCATTCAATGTATTGCTTTTGGGAATGTTTACCAACGATGAAAAACAAAAATATGAGCTAGTTTTGAGTGGACAGAAGAATTGTGTGACATACACGAAAAGTACTTTTGAATCTCTTCCAAAGCTTACAATTGTGGAAGGGGGAGTAGTTAATGTTAAAAATAATAATTATATGGCTCCTATTGACACTAGCCGAACAAATCTAGCATTGTAAATGTGCATAGCAGGTATTTATATGATTATGCAAATAAGATTGGCAGGTGTCCGTACTAAAATAAATCATCCCTCCGCCTATCCGTACTTATAAAAAACACTCACCCATCCATCACACATTTAACTGACGATGATGTGAAAACTGACTTAGTATTGAACTTATCCTTACCGACTATTTTTTAGCTATTCGCAAAACGAAAACAAGCCATTTATTTATGTGTGTTTATTCTCTGGACTGGCCATTTTGATATCAAGTTGGTAGTACGCCTGGATTGTCTTTAATAATCGCATGGAGAGATGCGTGCGTGCAACTCTTCCCCAGAGAAAAAAATAATACATTTCGTCCAAAATGATTAACATAATAGAGTGGCATTTTCTTTGAGAAAATAGGATTCGTGAGAGATAAGACGAACAGACGGAGTCGAATGGCAGGATGCGAAAGGGAGAAGCTGTGAAATAAAAAATGTATGATAATGATCCCAACCTAAGTACTGGTCATTTTTCCTGAGAAACAAGGACATCCTTAATTTTCCTGGATAAACCGACAGAAACGTAGCTGGCGAAAAAAAAACTCTTATACAGATTCCAAAGTGGACACCTGCGATGGAAATTAGGTAGTCTAAATTAAAAAGGACCCAGGAAAACGATTTGATTGGGCTGATGGAAACGGCAAAGCCACACGCATTTCAAACTAGAGACGCACGCAAATCAGCCGTGTATAAGAAAATGCCGATTTTAATTATTGTATTGAACGTTCGATTGAAAACAAGAGCAGATGAAAAACATCTTGCATAGAAATCACGCACTTTTTTTGGGCGCATCTCTAGACAGATCCAATATTCCAGTCAAGGTTATGCAACTTGTTTATACTACTGGACTACTCATGATGATGTGACGAATAACTGGTTTGACCGGTGAGCAGATGAAAATATTTATTAGGAAATTCTTCAGCCGTTCGGTTTGTTAATGATGTAGTATTTTAGCATTTACATACGTGCAATTATGTGTTGTATGTGCAATTATATCTATGATCTACTGCATTTGTAAAGCTAAATGAAGTTATTTCGCATTAATCCCTGTAACATTGATTTAATTAAAGATAGTAATAAGTCCTGGATTAACGCGTATCGTTTGCCTGCGATACATTTCATAGAAGTTTTTTTCTGGCTGGAGCCTCAGACCATAAGTAAAACTTAAGATTTTGACGTTTTTTTTCATGATATTTAAAAAAAATTCATTCATTTATGATGACGGCAAATCCAGCGATACTTTTAATTCGTTGTAATGATTAAAAGAAAAGAATAATAAACAAAGTCTCAATGCTAAGCTTCTTGGATTCTAAAATCTTCACCTGCACGGTCATTGAATAACAAATTATTTCAAAGCCCAATCTTTGTTTCAAAGACTACCTTAAATTCATAGACTCCAATCAAACTAATGAGCCATAAATAACAACACCGTGCATCAATCTTACCATGGTTCGTTTTCCAAATTGATCCTACCTGTGGTGATGATAAAAACGGGCTCTATATCAGAGGGTCTACAAACCATGTCATTTTCGGTAGCCAAAAAAAGTGTGTTGCTACAGAGATATCATCATCATCATTCACCAACGCTCCCGAGATGCAGATGCAATAGCTTGAGCATCTCGGACTGTACCTTTTCTCCATAGAATTTTATTTTTACAAAGTATTTTATGGTTGTTGTGTTGGGGATGAAAAATAATTGTAATGAACAGAGGCAGATGTTTTTTGGTAGCCATTATGCAACATTTTTTTTTGTGTGCGGGTGCTTTATTACTACCGGCAACTTCTTTTCAGGTGTGTGGCATTAAAGGTAGATGAGGTCCAAGTACGAGCTCAGGTCGTACCTGAAAAGAAAATACCCCCAAGAAGCTCCGAACTGGCAGCTAGAAACTGACCTTAGCTCCGTGGTGGCATTGGCAAACATTGTAAAAGTGACAAAATAAGAAAAACAGTTTGGCCAATATTGTGGATGGATGATGGCTTTGGAGTGGAGTAAAATTTTATTGCGAGATTTGCAACTAAAAATACTAGATTGAGAAGCACAAGCTCAGGTAATAAAAGTTTCTCTTCGTCGTAGGTCTCACCGTAACGAAAGTACCTGTGGTTCTTGATTTCCTCAATTTATTTTATTATTTCGAACATTACATCCATCGTATTATGTTCGAAAAAAATCTATTTGCCCTATATCAATAAAAAATGTATTCAGTATAAATTTATTTATGCCTGACTAGGAAGAAACTGTTCTTACGTATTAGAAGAAAATGTTATGTCACAAACGTTGCAGCATCCTTTATATTATGTACCTGATCCCAAAAAGTGTTTTTCGTCAGGTCCATTATGTTTTGCTAATGCGACCGAAAATTCCACTTGAAACTTATCGAACAAAAAATTTACCTATTGTAATATTGAGAATAATATGCTTTTCTTATTTTGTGTATTTGTTACGCTTCAGCTTTGAGTCACCGGAAAACATTCTAAAAATCTACCGGTTCAACCGACAAAATATTCCTTAAGAAACGATCCCCATCTTGAAAGGAAATTGCAAGGAAAAAAGAAACGATGCATTTTACGCAACAAAATGACAAAAAAAATGTGCTTAAGAATAGTTTTTTTGTTTGACTACATTAACACACCTTCTTGAACGGGTCATTGCTTCTATACAATAATGTATGTACATGCAGTCCTGCTTATAATATTTTTAAAAGTTTTTCGTTAAAAATTGAAGAAAAACTGACACCATCGTCACTTTGCCGACGGTGTGCTCCCTTCTTTCATTTCGAAAGAACAGTTTTGTTCCGTCATCATCATTCATCTACAAAAAAAACCAACCAGCCGTCTGCCGTATGGCAAGAAAGAACACTTCTCCATACAGCTTCTTCGAAGTGATACACTTTTTAGAGCCACTGAGCCTGTCTGTTCTTCGCGTCCGGGATACCGATTTTTCCATTTCTAAGCTCGCTATTCGTCCAACTTCACGTATAAGCTATGTGACTTGTTAATATTTTTTTATAAAATAATATAATTGATTACCATTATTGGTAAATATATGGCACTTCAATAACTTCCCGCTTAGTAGGGCGTGGATTACAATTGCATGTGTTTACATCAAAAGTTTACCAATAAAGTTGACCGAGTAAATAAAAAATTCAATTCAATTAATATGCAAATTCGTTAATTTTACTATGAATTAAAGTTGAAGTAAGTGTGCACTATATTCAAGTTTAAATTCTGTAAACTTTAATTAAAAATAAAATATACCACCACATTCACGAAAAAATATACCACCGCAATGCTTCGCACAACTTATTATCATAATACAGTATACCAGTCGCCGAAAAAAAGGTTAGGAAGCAACTTAGTTGTTATGATTATTACTGGTTATGTAGGTGAACCAGATCGAGATACGAAGTGCATCGAGAGAAACCCGTCAGGTAAAACCAAATTGTGTTATCCATTGCACCATGTGAATGAAGATGAATGAGCTTATTTTTTTCCAGTCTCGGAAGAAAAAGGGCACCAAGTAAAGAAAATGAAACCCTTGACAATGCGTGAAGGGTCTATCCCTACTACTACCACCACACACGTGCCATGTGGCCTTGGTTTATGATGATGGTTTGGACAATAAAATGAAAAAAAAAGGTTTCGAAGAAGAAATAACATTTAATGAATGCTGGAAGATTTCGTTTGAAAAAGGCAGATGTGCGTGAAACCGGGCAGATGGACGACTGACTGCTTGTGAATATAGTCAAGCCACACAAATCACTCGCTATTCAGTCGGGTTGAAAACGCCGGAGTGAGCAGACGCAAACGAAGCTGAGCAACTCTCGAAGGCAATCATGGAAGCTGTCAAGTTTTTCGTTGTGGTGATTGTTGTGTTGTGTGGGGGATGCTACGGGGCAACAAGTGACTTGTCTAGTGAAACGGTTCAGTTGAGAGAAAAACTTAATCTAATCCTAAATGCGGAGAGCCGTGAGGTGACATTGTTGAAAAACTTGTTGGACGAGGCAAAAGAAAAAGAGGACGAGGAGGGAGGAGGAGAGGTGGAGGTGACGGCAACTGCCAAATCCCTTTTGGATGGAAAAAGTGTTGAGTATTTACGAGAGCAAGGAATTGTGAGTAAGTTGGAGGAGAATTCGAAAAGAATGGAAAAGATGGTTGTGTTTTTGGTGGATCTAAGGAATTTACTCACGGAAGCTATTACCCAACAAAATCGGGAAATGGAAGGAGAAAATGAGCTGATTGAGCTGAGAGAAGAAATGGAGTTCTTGAGGAAGGAGGTGCAAACTTTGAAAAAGCAACAGGAGGAGACTAGTTCACGAGTGAACAAGATTTCGGGATCTTCCGCGGGGATGGAGCCATCCATGGAGAATCAGCGACACAACGAGCACACAACTGTTGAGTGGTTGAAGGAGTCGACGCAAGAGTTGAGAACGCAGATACAGGAGTTGAGTGATCAGTGCAACGCGACCCTGATTGTATCGTTAAAAGACAGACTGGAATCGGAGGGGAGGAAGAGGGAGGAGAATTTGGGGCAAGCTGAGAAGCAATTAGAATCTTTTAAAGTGGAGCTTTTGAAGCAACAGCAGGAAATATATGAGTGCAAAGGTGATGTAAGGGACTTGCGTGAATGGCAAGCGAAAATGGCAGAGAAGATGATAACTGCTGAGGGAGAAGCGGAAAACTCTGTGGAGGAAGAAAGAGGATTTATCACGGAGGCATTGAAAGGTAATTTGCTATAAATTAATTACTTTTCTTACACAGCTATTCTGCCTAAAATTTAAGAACTCGTACTAATTACTCTTGAATTGCCATTTATTCAGATGCTGTAGGCAAGCCAGGAAGACACCAGTCCCACAAGCGTATGAAATCTAAACTGCACCAACTTCAAACTCTCATCCAGGATGTCCTCACAACAAACAAAAATCATGAACGCAGGCTATCAAAGCTGGAAACATCCCAGCGCACATTGAAGTCTCTGATTTCGTCAACTTCATCTCGGCGCAGCCAACGAAGTGTATCTTCTGACCGATCTATTGAATCGTTGGAAAAGACTATGGAAGAATATGTTCTAACCCTAGAGCGTCTCAATGACAAGGTCAGTGGCATGGACGATCTCCAGGAATCTACAACACAGCTATTCCACAGCTTTGAAAATCTGGAGAAGAAGTACGATGACAAAGTGAGCGACATTCAAACCGCTTTAGCCAGGCTGGAAAGTGGCGTGAGTGGAGTTACAGTGACCAGTGAAGACTTGAAAGAGCAACAGGTAAGTTAAAATCAAAATATGATTAAATAATCATACAACCCTCTGTCTCATTTTCTTTGCAAATTAAGCCATTAACTAATCCATGTTGTTTGCCATTTAACAGAGTCAGCATGCGTCAAATCTGCAGGCCATGAAAAAGGACGTGTTTAAACTACAAGGCTCCCTGCAATCCAACCACCTACGACTCGCCGCCTTGCAGACCCAGCTTGTCAAATGGGTTGGGCACAAGTGCGCCGATGAAAACTCGGAAAGTATTCAAAACATTCGACTATCCACGCTGGAACATGCTGTGCTTGACAGGACTCGAAGGTGAATCGTGAGAACTTGAAGGAATCGCACGCAACAGCCAAAACAAAAGTGCCTTGTGTCGTGACAGGATAGATTTCTGTTGTAATTAGCAATTAGACTGCACATTTTTTCTCTCGGGAAAAAGTTTTTTTTTGACTGACTTGCACTCAAGTACTAACTTTTTTGTATGACTCGGTAATAAGCTAAGAAAGAGAAGAAAAAAATGTTTTTGTATTATTTTTTGGTTGAACCAAAACACTTTTGGGACATGCCAGGGGTCAGAAGAAAACAGGAGAAAAAAACTGTTCAAAATCTAGTCTTCCTTTATAATATTGTAAATAGTAAAAAATTGCCACGTTTAGCAAATATTTTATGTTTCTGCACTAACGTTTCATAAGTTTAACCTTAATATTGTTAATCTTCGTAAGTGAAATGTGTTCATTGTATGTAAACTATATAAAAGTATATCAAATTGAATGAATAAATACGCTTACCTGAGAGTTTATCCGGATGAAAAATGGAAATTATTCATATTTTTTTAATGACTTCACTAAACTTGCCATTTTGCAAGGATACTGAATTACTATTACCGCGAGAATTTTTATACTCATCGACGAAATTATGTTGGTTTTCAATTCATTGGATTCGTGAGCACTACAGGGCAATACGTGATGTTCCTATGTTTTGGGCTAGGTTGTCAATGGAAACGGGGTATTGAAATGATGATGTCCAGTTTGTTTATATCAAGCCTTGTTTTCCTTGCTATAAACTATTGTCATGTCAGTATGGAAACGAGAAACTTTAGGCGAAGAAAGGTCTCAGATCTGGTTGCAGTTTTATAATTGTAGTTTAAAGAATTATACATAAAATAAATTACGCATTAACATATACTAAAGTAGAAAAGCTTTGTATACACTCTCATGCGAGAAAATCTAATGGTTATTATGAAAATTATATCAAGGAAAATTAAAAGACACAAACATCATTACACCATTTATTCTCTCTTCGTTCAGTACTCATCAAACCAAAAATTTGCTTAGCTAAATGCCTTAAATATAAGTTCAAAATTATATTCTAGGCAAATTTTTTAGATTTATTTAAGGAAAATATGATTCAAGCGAAACGAAATTATTACTATTCCCGAGATTAGTTTCATAAAAAATAAATATTTGAACCATTCGAATCCCACATCATCATTACAGTAAATAGTAAATAATAACATATAAATATCATTACACGGTACATTGTACATACTACAATCTATCCGTTACAAGATTACTGAATAGTTACCTTTGAAATTTTAATTATCTTTTACATATTTATTTCAGTAAATAGTAAATAAATAACATATAAATATCATTACACGGTACATTGTACATACTACAATCTATCCGTTACAAGATTACTGAATAGTTACCTTTGAAATTTTAATTATCTTTTACATATTTATTAAATGGAAGCATGTTTCCTTTCGATAAATTAATGTTAGATGAGGTATGTTCAATGAAAATTCAAACCAAGCCAATCCCGAAAATGTGATATGATTTTGATTAATTCTTAATTTGACCCGAGACTAATAAAAAAAATAATTTTAGACTTTTTCTCTACTGCGAACAAAAAAACCGGCATGAATAGTTTAAAAGAAAGTGATCATGGACGCGTGATAAAGTATTGTCATCTACTTTTTATATGCTTTGTACTAAATAAACCAATCATAAAGGTATACGACTGAAGTATTTAAGCTAATCTTTCAGTACTACTTACATAAGCTTAGCTTGACATAAAATTTTCTGAAATTGTAACGACGGTGGTAAATAAATATCAATTTAGTTCACTTAGATAACCCCAGGTACATGAGATTAAATACTAAAATTATCATCCCTAGTAACTAATCAAGTTTAGAATATTATTGATTGTATTTTTGTATTTGAAACGACGNAGTAACTAATCAAGTTTAGAATATTATTGATTGTATTTTTGTATTTGAAACGACGCACCGGAAACGCAAACCGAAAAAAAATATTCAGTGGACTGACTACTTTATGATTTTAGTGCTAATACTTGATTTTATTATTATTATTTTTCTTTTATTCCAACTTACCCAGCCATTTTTGTATATTTTTAATAATAAATCTCTCTTATTTATGTAGCTAAACTTTGTCCGAATTTCAGCCGAATAACAATTAACGTTTCCTGCAAATGTTTTGGTAGCCTTTTGAAAAATATTTTTGCATGTTTCCCCAACAATAATATTTATATACATTTTATCTCTATACGTTTCATTATGTACACACTATACTCATCATCTTCGTGTTTCATCAGTCAACCAGTTTTTTCTTTAAATTCATAAAAAGTATACTGATATTCCGAGTGTACATTTTTATTAGCTTTCACAGAATAGGTTTCTCTCCCACATTAGCCTAGAAATGAACACTATTTAACTATAGACGTGAATTATAATTATATGAAGCACCACATAATTGCCATTGCTTATACGAAAAGAGAGTCAAGGTTTTAGTAATTCTACAAAAGTAGTCTTACACACGATATAGCCTTGCAATATCATTAAGCGGTCCGTACATCTATAGCTATTTGTTAAATCTTTCGAAAAGTGTCTGGAAAAGAGAAAATTAGGACTGGACTTGCCAGCAAAATGCCGTCCACTTTCAAGCTTCCAATTAAAACTTAATCTTACTGCAACATATGTATACTAAAACCATACCCTCTTACAATAAGTACTTTACTATAAATAGATTTAAAACCTAAGCCTCTATTGTATTACAATATTACTTGTACTTATTTTCTATCATCTACCAAAGCCTATCAAAGTTAACCTACATCATGTATTCTATACACATCATATACATATACTCATTTATGATCATGTTTCATTGTAAACGTAGTCTTTAAATCTCCGCAAATCGTAATGCGCACTAAACTCAATAGGACTCAATAACACAATTCTTTAGGACATGGAAATAAAAAGGTTCATAAAGTATAAAAGTACACAACTCAAGCTAATGAATGAGTATGATAAATTTTGTTGTTTTTTTTTGCACCTGATGTAATGCATAGTTGTAGGTTTGTTTTCGGAACACTTTTGTTGAGGAGAAAATTCAACGGAAAGTTATAACGAGCAATTTGAGGACAAATATTTTTTGGTCTGGTAGGTTTACAAAACTCATAATAATATTGCGCAAACATTGTAAACAAACACTTTGACACGCGCCAGGTCAAAATGGTACGTAGGTAGGTGTGTGGTTCTCAAATTTAGCTTTGATGTTTGTCATATGATAAAATTGATCATCTTTCTTTTTCCATCATTAAGCACTAATTAAGTATCAAAGAAGTCCCCTTCATGACAAGGTTATGTTACGAGAAAGTATTCCCATAGTTTAACGAGAAGAACAAGCTTTCTTGCCCAAAAATTTATGCCTATCTGCTCTTCATTTGTTCTAACTTTCTCTCTCTTTCTCTTTCTGTTATATCGATCCAAATGGGAAGTGGGTATAGCGACTGGAAGTGCTTTCTCTTTGCTGGAACGAAGGTCTGCAAATGTGATTATAAAAGAAAGTGTTTTGGGTATGTCAGACATGTTTGGAATTTGGGGTATAATGCGAATAACCCTGCCCTTTGGGAAAAACGGGACAAAAATAACTTTGCCAAGACAATTAGTTGAATCAGCGGACACACAAACAGAAAGAAACAAGTAGAAATCACGTTTAGAAACCTACTGACATAAAAGTTCCCTACCACCAATTCAATTGCTTCTTTCTGGTTGCTTTTTTAGTCGTAAGTCAATTTCCTCTGCTTTCACCACCACATTTTCCAAACACTATTAAATAATTCTGTTCAGGAAAACATGACATCGCGAATTTCCAGCAGGGTGGTATGCTTGGTTAAGCATTGATTATATGACAAAGTCTTTTGACGTACCTTTTTTTCTATCTAGGCCTGTTGCCTAACTTTCACTTTTTTTTTGAAATGTAGCTAATCCACAAGAGAGTTTGTCAAAAAATAAATTTTGACGTGAAGACGAAACTCAAGATTTTTCTCGCTTTTTCAACTTTAATGCCTCGTGTAAAGTGCCACAGAAACGTAGAATGGAATCTGAGAATGTAGACAAAAATATGTTTATTGAGTTGTTGCAGCCTACAAAAGGGCCCTTTTTCATACTCCCACACGCTTGCCAGAGAAATGTGGCATAACTTCATCAACTTTCACTTCGCGTTAGCTTCTTTCCCAGCCAAAATAATGAATGGTGAACGGTGAATGAGCAAGTACATTAATGTTCTGATGATACAGCCGATGGAAATGTATGCTCAAGTGGGAGTAAAGTACTTTTCTTGCCTTCATCAACTCACTTCCAAAATAATTTACTCATTAAATTGATTATCTGCACGCCCACATAAAGCTTTCTCTAATTTTGATGAGATAATTAAAATAAAAATATGAGTAAGTCACGTTGACCCTAACAGCTTTTTAGTTTCTACATGATATGCGCAGTCATCAGGAAAAAAAAACTTCCACGAATAATGGTGTAAAGGATAACAGAAAGTTTTACCTTGAAGGCGGTAAAAAATTGAATTGAATCGCTTTCTGTGGGCGGTAGTGGTTTGGGATTTTTTTTATTTGTATACTCTTTTGTTACCGCTTTTACTCTATTTACTTTTTCTCTTTTCCTTTCCCTTTGGGCGGAATTTCAGCCGGTGGAGTTTTCGGAGATTCTGTGATTTTTGGAGTAGTCGAAGTTATAGTTGCTGTTGAGGAAGCGCTGCTTGTTGAAGACGCAGTGTCTTCAGGAGCCGATGAATCATCCTTGGAGCCCTCTTTCACCGCGGGTGTTGTTGCAGGGGTTTGCTGGTCGTCGTTGAAAAGAGGATTTTTTACTTCCATCTCACCAGCCTTAAAAGCAAAATATATTTAGATTTGAAGGTAAGCGGATTATCATGAATTGAATATTGTCAACACAATACAATGAAAACGAAGAGAAAATTGTATTTTAGTTTTTTTTTTACCGGAGCGAGACCAGGGCATTCATAAACTGTATAGTCTCCGTCTTCATTGTCATCGTCGCTCTCGACGTCGCTTCCTCCGCTACCCTGTCGATCTCCTTGAATGGCACCCTTTTGGAGTGCAGCCATTTGTTGCTTTTGGTGTTGGTAGTGGTACATTTGTGCAGACTGGGCGAGTTTGCGGTCACCACCGCCACTTGGAGTTATATCTTTTGAGGGTCCTTTTGAGCAAGACAGACAATAATATTTTTTAGGCTTTCCCCATCACTTCATTACATGAAGTTCTTTGTTCCAAAAGGAAAAATTAATGAGTACAAAATGTATAAAAGCGCTTCATTTCTGGTTTATCCGAGAATTCTGACATTAAACAAAATGCCATATCATTAACTAGATTTCCAACCCTGAGGATGTGAAAGTCAGGTGCTTTCTCAACCAGAAATGTAACACCAGTCACATGCTGCACACATCTTTCATACCTGTTACTCCGTAAGCGGGATAGTCAACATCTGCTGCTGCCTTGATACGCTCGTGAATCCTAGGTGAAAGCAAGATGAAAAAAAGGGATCAATGTCGAGATGAGATGATTTACGTGAGAGCATAGCATCCAGTTGTTATGATATATAAAAAAGGTTAAAAATACTGTTGCATTGATCGTTCTCCCAGAAAATCGCAATTCCAATTCTCAATTCTTTTTATAAAAAAACGTATCCCTGTCTCTTTCGTTGAAACATCTTGCCCATGGCCGTAGACTTTGTTCAATTAGAACTTGACTAGGTTCATAATAATAATTAATGAAGAACCTCTAATAATTAATGAACATTGCTAATAATAGACTACTGCAAATACTATGAATGACGAGATAATGGATAGATAAGGTTTTCATATAACTCAAAACTAGCTCAAAGGAAAATGGAAATGAATGAGAAAGGCGTAACAGACACACTCAAATATTTATGTCTGCTCATGCATGCAAAACAAGCTGGGTTTTTAAGTGAAAGCGTAAGCTGAGAAAGCACGTCCTATCCGTGTGCTTTGCCATTCATGCGGAACAGTTTCATACGCTTAAAATTCTAAAAATAGATGATGAAAATTAGATTGGATGCAGAGAATATTTTCATCTAAGCCTTTCCGCGGATACGGAGGGGTTGCGAACCCCTACGAAGAAATCTGAACTATGGGTATTATCACAGAGTGGGAGAATTAGCAGATGTCAAGTTTACTTGGTTCCCTTGGCTAGACTGACGACTCAGTGTGTCAGGAGAAAGCATGACGATTTTTAAATATAGCGAGAAAAGAGTGAGTACTTTACCTGTACCAGCAAATTCCAGCGGCGATAATACCAACAGCTGCTGCTGCGCTACATCCTGCGACAACGGCGATGTAGTAAATGTCCGCGTACGTTATTGGCTTTTCAATGGCTTGACTTGTATGTTCTGGATGACCAACGGAGTGCTCAGAAGCCATGATGTTGCTGGGGCCGGGTATAAGGCTCCTACTGAACCCTGACCCTTGTTGCTCTTTTTTCTTCATGAAGTAAAAGTCTGACCTGTCATCGCCCAAGACAACTTCGGATTGGCCTCGAGGCGGACTCTTTGCTGGCTCTGGAGGTGTTTCAGGTTGTGGAGGAGGAGGAGGAGGTGGGGGTTGAACAATTTCTTCCCTGGGAGGAAAGAGCTCAGCAGGTATATTGAATCTAGGGTCGGATGGCTTGTAGCCAAACTGGCGAGGTAGTTTTAGCGATGCCTCTCTCGCAAGTAGTGCGTCCTCTGCAGCCCAGTCACCTGCTGAGTCGGCAGGTCCGGAAGCACCTGCAGCGAGGTAGCTCGCCAAATCATAGTTATTTTGTGGAAGGTACTGTGGATTAGTTTGGCGTGACAGAAATGCCTCAGGGCCTACTGCCGCTGCCAGTGAAGCAAGCTTATCGATAAGGGCCTCTTCGTCTTCATCTTGAACGGAAGCAGAAACACAAGAGATTACCATTTTTTCGACACTCGATACTTTACACGTATTTCTAAAGCTTTATATTTTTTTTTTACAAATCTTCACCTGGATATGACGAATGTGGAGCGCTTTGTGCAATTGACACTTTCAACAAAATTAAAATGACAAACCCTCTCCCAACCATGTTTACCACAAAGGTTTGCTGATTGTTTTTTCTTCTTCCGGAAAATCACAGCGACATTCCTGCGAGCACCTCACAAATCACCAAAAAGAAAAAAATATATAAATCGTTTCACGTTCCACCAATAAAAATTCCAAAACTATTTTTTTATTCCTCTTCCTTTCCACCTTGTAAGCGTCCAGGGTCATAAGACACCACTGCGAGCAGACTACCTCCAGCTTATTTTACAGCCATATGAAATGCGAGCAAAGCTATCCTGTTAACAGTACTTCCTTTGAAAAATAACAGTTGTATGGCTTTCTCTTCTGGTATTAGTCCATATGCTGGGTTATTACGTCTAAACTGGTTGTCATCTCTTGCTGAACGTACAGTGTAGCTCCACTAAACTTTCACCAAACATCGCCAGGATCTACAGAGAGAGAGAGAGAGAGGGAAAAATCGATAAAATTTTTTAGGTGAAAGCTACACACACAAAAAAAGCAATTCGCAGACGTCACCAGACTCTTGCCATGTTAAAAAGAGAGCAAAAAAATATACGGCCAGCTTTTTAGATGGAACAAATCGGTGGTTTGTGAGCGGAACAGTGAACAGAGCTGGAGGCTAGCGAAAGATTCGCAAAATACCGTAACACTTCGAACTCTCAACCGGGGCTTACTCACAAGCTCTGAAAGAGTATCATGCCTGGAATAAGTCCGGTTTTGTACTTGATACTTTACGGCTGTGGTGATATAACAAGGAAAAAAACATCTATCTCAAATTAATGGTCTATGCATTTACGTGTTTGTGGTTTTCATACACTAAATTTCGTCATGTTCAGCGAAATGATGATAAGAGTTTCAAAAAAAAAATGAGAAAATATCAAACGGACATGATGCGAGAGGCATTCCACACACACATAACATGAACCTTGCTGAAATATAATAATAAAAAAGGAAGTGTGTTTTTTTCACTGTAGGAATGGTTTGTTACCTTTTGGCCTTGCCATCTCTGAGTTCACACGCTAGATACAGTTCTACTACATTAGCTTGGTCGTGTATTCAACCGTGTAGTAGAACTATTTATTTTGGACAAAAGAGCACAAGTGTGCGAAAACAATGCCAATGGCCAGAAAGACCAGACTCTCTCTCTCTCTCTCTCTCTCTGGATAGAATTTGGACGTTTTTTTCTCTTGTCGTCCGGGGCAATCTGATTCTTTTATGATTTTGCCTTGTGTGCGTTTTTGCCTTTGACACACACGTTCTTTTTTTACGATCCTGGATAATATGTCATGGCTCTTTTATAATAATGTTTGCTTAAAACCTACACCTCATATTATTTACTAGGTTTTGTGCGTAGAATGTCATCAGAGTCACGGCTATGAAAATTCCATGCATATCCAGAGCTATATTATTGTATAATACGTGTATTAATATGAAACAGAAAAAAACACTTTCCACGTTTAATCCTCATGCCACCACTATTGAACGCTCTCCCCCTAAAAACCATTCAACAAAATAAAATGCATATGCATCAAGTGTTTGTCTTGTTAAAATATTCACCAAAAAATAGTAGCATTCATGATATCCACTGCTTATTGTATATACCTATAGCCTATTTTCTCAATACTTTTTTTGTTTTCTGTCCGCCCGGTAAGCCGATTTAAGCCTAAAAAAGAATAAGTAAACTTGTTAAAGCTACTTTTAGTAGAGAAATTAATTCCAAACATCCAATTTTCCTCCTGATGACGACCATAAAAAAACAACCAAGCAAATATTGAAGCATCTGGCTATGGCTTGCGGTTTTGCCTTTGCCATCTCAATATCCTCCTGAGTCATACAGTAAAATATATTGTCTTGTTGTGCATAACGATTGTCTACAAAAAAAATTGATAGTTTTTGTTACTGCTGTTGCATATGGTTCACTTGTCATTCACTATCAACTCGTGAGTTCCAGAAGAAAATATTTTAGGAGTGAGATGAATTGACAATAAAACAAAAAATCTTTTATATTTTTTTGCCTACTGCGATATCCTTGTCTCTTCCAAGTGAAATACTTGTGAGAGGGAGTCCATCTGTTGTTCACTCCAGTTTTACGAGGCTATCAAGAAAGCAGCTTATGGGATTCTTCCTCAAGCTTCTTTCTGTCATTTCGTCTAATCATCAACACACATTTTTGTCACGCTATGGCAGACTAAATAGCATATCAGAAAAGGAAAATGGCCATTCTCCTTGGTATTCTGGACGAGGAAGTTTCAGCAATGTCTTAAGATTTTCATGAGTTTGCACAACGACTGGTTGGAACTAGAGTTTTAGGCGCAGCAGCCTTTTAAAAACAAGAGAATATGGGAAATACCAAAAAAAAAGCTTTCTCCTGGCCATTTTTTTTGCTTTGTCTGCAAGAGAACTCCGTTTCTATTATGTTTTTTTCCGCTGCAAATTAAATTCTTTTGTTATGGAGAATTCAGCCGAGCTTTCTCTTGCAAATTACATAAAAAGCTTTTCTTTCCTCTTCCGGACTCGCTAATAAAATAAAAACATGAAATGTGCACCAGTTTTTCCATGCCTGATTTTGTCAGGAGTCGTTCCTCCTTTGAGGGAAGCACATAAATAAGACAAACGATGGCAAGGCTGTGACCGTTGTAATAACGTTTTTGATTGTGATAAGATAATGAATGCAGGAAAGATGACGCCGAGGGGAAAATTTGATGTTTTGCCCCGGGTATGCTATACATATACCCTCCATATACTTCGTACTTGCAGATCATTTCTAATAAAAACTGTTGCTGCTACACTTTGCCATTTTGAAAGGAATCATGACTTTTTAACGATGTACCCGATATTTTAGAATAATAATGAATGATGAAGTAACATGGCAAGAGCGTGATATCAGAAATGTTTTCACGGTGCATTATTTTTGCAAACCATTCAATCAAGTCACCACAATCACAGGTGGTGAATAAAAACAAGTATATTTCATAGTATTTCATAATTTATGAATTATGACAGTAGCCTTCCAGAATTTATGAATCATGATGGAGATATCTTGGTCAAGATTTGGGTATAAAAAGCGTTTTTCATTTGAGTATCGTACATTATTAAATAAAGGATCAACTGCATTTTCGTTTCAAAAATAATAAGGCAAAAATCTTGAAAAATAATGAGGTTTTACGGATTAGTAGCATTACTAGTAGTAGTGCTGGCGGCAGTTGCTACTGCACGGCCACCTCCTTCGGTAAGTTGTTCGGAATGTAATTTTAAATTTTAAGAGAGATAAGATGTTTTGAATTTGTCTGCCCTTAGGATTCCCAGAATGGACCTAGTTCGCCAATCAGACCAGGACCAGGAAATGGGAAACCAAAGCAACCACCTCAAGAAGGTGACGGTGACGACGACCAAGATAGTGGTTTCAGCTCCTCAGGAGCCCGCCACCATCATGAAGGTCATAAAGGGCAAAAACACGGAGATGACGATGAAGACGGTGACGGTGACAGCGAGGTGAATGCTGGAGGACGTCCTGATCGTCCCGGCCGTCCTGATCGTCCAGATCGTCCTGATCGTCCCGGCCGTCCAGAGCGCCCAGGCAGACCCGAGCGCCCCGGCAGACCAGAGCGCCCAGGTAGACCCGAACGTCCTGGCCGCCCTGGTAGACCAGAAAGACCCGGCAGGCCAGGCCGTCCACGTCCCCCACGTCGCACTACCACCACCGCAGCTCCTACCACTGAAGACGCCTCTGACTCAACCACATCTTCAAGCTCGTCTGATTCCACTACTGGAATAACCAGCTCAGAGGTCACATCATCAACTTCCGTCTCTGGATCTGATGCCACTGGTACGACCCAAAGCGCATCAGATTCCACTAGTCAAAGTGCATCGGATTCCACTAGTCAAAGCGCATCAGATTCCACTACCCAAGGGAGTGTATCAGACTCCACCGCAGCCGCATAATATTCTTTCTTCCTTCAATTAAAATGAAATAAAACACAGCAATTTATAAAAGTCTTCCATATTTTTCTTCCCGGTGTTCATTTGGATTCATTTGTAATTCCACATCCACGTCAATCCTTTGCATTACGACGCTCCTTTTTATTGCTTGAAACTTATGCAGTTTCATTGTAGCCACTTGCCCCGTGATCCATGGAATCAAAGACTTTCTCCTCCTCCCGTCATGCATTCACTCAACGCACAAGCCGAAAGTTTTGTCCGTGCTTCTAGCCAAGATTCTATTCACGGTTCCTTCTTGTCTCATCAACCTTTAAACTTAGCTCAGTTAGTTTGTTTGACAGTCGTAGACCAGCTTTCAAAAGTTACAGTAATGCTCCGTCTCCGTCTTCTGAGTTTAAGTCTTTAACGTCAATTCTTAGTTTCCAAAAGAAGTTTGAGAAAACCGGTGAACCGAAAAACTAGTCAGCGACCCTTCCACCGGTTAACGGAACGTTATCCAGTTTTTAATTAAGGTTTGACAACGAAAGTAATTTATTTAGATAGTTTTTTGCTTCAAATTGCTGTGTATAATTAAGATTTACAACTTCCGGTTTGGTGAAGAGATTTAAATAAAATGCGGCGGTTGGAACTGGGAGCGGTTGGGTAGTTTTTAAGTTGCTAACGCCGCCGCCGACTCTCGGATTAGATAATCGAAGGCACGCTGCTCGGATTAAATGATGCAGTAAAACAATTAGCTTATCTTGTACCTAATTGGTGCTTTAATGTTGCCCATATATTTTTTTCAGGTGTGACGTCTCTGCCATTGTTCCGAGTTTGACAATTGTCATGCGTTGTGCCTAACAACCAGGAAGACAGATTAGAACATTGTATTGCGCACCTGGAAGTAATTAACACACGTGAGTAAAGAAAATTGTTCCCAATGTCCCAGTTGTATGGATGAACGCCAACGCGCAGCACTAGTCAATCTTATAATCGTCAAAAGTTGATTTAATTTTTTTTTTAAATGTTTGAAATGGATCCAGGTGACCAGCCAACGTATTTGGACGCGGTTTTGGAGGCAATGATGGATTCTCATCAGGCCGGACAGCAGGCTGGGGAGGGAGGAAAAGGGGAAATGGATCCAGGTGACCAGCCAACGTATTTGGACGCGGTTTTGGAGGCAATGATGGATTCTCATCAGGCCGGACAGCAGGCGGGGGAGGGAGGAAAAGGGGAAAATTCCAGCTCAAGCGGCGGTGAGCAGCAGCAGCAACAACAACTTCCACTGGGCGGAAATAGCGGGGCGTTCATAAGTGTTGACGGAAATATGTACCTGAGTAAGTGTAATTTTTTTTTGGGCCGAGGAAATTAGGTCAGGGCTGAGGAAGCGGCAGTTAAAAAATTAATGACATGCATTGTTTGCTAAATAGATGGAGATAACACAGCGTACGAAGATTTCACTGGAGTTTTCTCGAGTGGGGATTTGTACTCAATTGGAATCAATGTGGAAAACCCCGGAAACAACGCAGAAGTTGCGGAGGTGATTGAGTCATGGCAGCAGGGAAATGGATTCATAAGTCTGGACACGGAAAACATTGGCAAGTTTGAAGAACAAGCTAGAAACGGAGCTGAATGTAGCGGAGATTCGGAGAGTTTGGGTGCCTTGGGATTTTCCAATGGAAATTTTTACCGATTGATGCTGAATGAGGAAAAGCCCGGTCTTGCTGCTCAAAATGGATCTGATGGAGCTGTCCAGAATCCAGGGGAGTCTAGTGGGGGAATTCCGGTTGAACTTGGAACAGGTGTTAATATTCCTGATCCTCTGGAAGCTGCTGCAAGCCCGGCTGCTGGAGTTCAAGCGAGTGACTTGAATCCGCCGAAAGTTCGCAAGCCCCGAGGCCGCAAGCCGAAAGCTGTGAAAGAAGCTGAAGCCGCTGCGGCAGCAGCAGCAATGGCAAACATAAGCCAGCCCTCACCAGCATCTCAGGAGACTGTCTTAACCCAGTCGGGATTAAACATTGGACGGCCATTAACAGTAGACGAGCCCCGGCCCTCTGTAACAGTTCACCATTATCCTGACGGCTCCAAAATGGAGTACCGACAGCCAATGCGCCAGCTAATTTCGCTTGACCAGCTGGCCCAGCATGACCGTAATTTAACCCTGATGCGCTCTGGCGTCCCACCGTCTCAACAGCAAACTCAGTACCGCCCTCCGTCCGCTCATTATCGGGTTCCCAGCGATACTATTGCTCCAGAGTACTACAGTGCTCGAATGAGATCTCCCCAGGACTTTTCTCGTCCCACCCCAGATGGAACTCAGGCCCGCGGGGGACGCCTCGACCAGTTCTTCTCCAGTCGCATTCCAGCTCCATCCAACAAGGCTGTGGTCAAGCCCAAACTGATTCAGGAGAACAAACAAATTTATAACCTCCTAACGGCTCCCACCCCTCATCATCCCCAAACGTCAGGGATGAAACTGTCTCAAGAGCGTTGGATGCAGTGTCCAAATCCCTCCATCATTCCAAACGAGCATGATCCCTCCAAGCAAGTGCTCCCTCCTGCTCAGCAGCCTCAGCAGGTCGACAACTCTCGCTATTACTGCTTGCCAAGCCGTATCAACGTTCACCGTGATGCCAACGCTTATATCCAGACACACCGGCCATCCGGAAGTTCGGCCAACTACAACCCTTCCACGCCTCATCATGAACTTCGCTACGAAGACCGGTACGAGATGCTCAAGCAGGACGTGTACGAGCTCCGCTGTCGGAATCACTACTTGACAAGGGTGAATAAACAGCTCATGTACAGATTAAGACTATCTTACGAGCAAAATGAAAGCCTTCGTGCTTACTTTCAAGAGAATAGTCAGTTTCAAGGATTTGGCGGAGGATCTGGGTACGTTCAAGACCCTCGAGCTGGCCCCGAGATACGTCGCCTTGACGAAGTCTCCCGTGTCAAAGAGTGGGCGGAGGGGAACAGCGAAGATAACTGGCAGTTAAAAAGATCTGAGAGGTCTGTCAGTACAAGTGGACCAGATGATGAGGATCCTGCCAAGCCTGGGAAAATTAGAGGAGACGATATGAAGCGAAGACTGAGCAGCATTGAGGAACCCTTTGCTATCAAAAAAGTGAAAGAAGAAGTGCCAGAGAAGGATGAAAGCTTGAAGCCAGGACAACCTGAGTCTGGAGGAATCGACAAGCCTGGAGATAAAAACGAAGTTGAAGGGAATAACAGCCCTGGAGCTAATAGCGTCGCGACTGTAAGTTTTGTTACGAATTTTTTACAAATTTCCCTATGATCCTCTTGCTGATTAAATTAGTTTTTTAACGTAATTTTTTATAAAAATTTGTCCCGTAGGAAGTTGTTAGTGTTGCTGATGATGGAGACAACTCAACGTCTACCCTGTTCTCATCGCCACATGCCGGCTCACGCCCTATGGCTCCACCTTCAGCCCCACCAGTCAGCTTTCCCAGTTTCCAGTTGGGCGAGTCGGCTCCAGTTGACGCTCAAAAACTCGGAAACTTTCAGCTTGTTGGGCAAACTAAGCCAGTTACATGACTTGTACATAAGTAACCTGACGTAAATACATTAATATATTACCTGGGCCCGGTGTCACTGAGAGCATAGCGTAGTGGTCCGGTGCCCGAGTAGTGATTTTAGTTAGTTTTTGTGATTAGTATCTATGGAATATGCACTAAATTCACTACTCAATCATGATTAGTTTTCCGATTTGTGACACCTGGCCCTTTTCTTTATAATAGCGATACAGATAATAGTACCTAGAGAAGACGTTTTAGCCTTTTCAAGGCTACCAAAAGTTTAAAAATTAAAATTTTATGCCAGTTACATGACTTGTACATAAGTAACCTGACGTAAATACATTAATATATTACCTGGGCCCGGTGTCACTGAGAGCATAGCGTAGTGGTCCGGTGCCCAAGTAGGGATTTTAGTTAGTTTTTGTGATTAGTATCTATGGAATATGCACTAAAATCACTACTCAATCATGATTAGAATCACGATTTGTGACACCTGGCCCTTTTCTTTATAATAGCGATACAGATAATAGTACCTAGAGAAGACGTTTTAGCCTTTTCAAGGCTACCAAAAGTTTAAAAATTAAAATTTTAAGAGTTCGTTTACTTGGATAAATGTGATTGTGTGTAATTTTACCTTTTTTCTGTAAAATAATTGTTTACTTACTGCTGATGTCTACTTATTTTAACTACTGTTGTATGTTTTATTTTGTGAAATCTTTTTATTTAGCACTTTTTTATATTAACTTGTTTGAATTGTACACGTTTTGCTTGCCCAGTTATACTTGTATTATAATAAATGGTGTTTCTTTCTATTGATTAATGAACTTGTTATTTTAAAGCGATTAATTCTACTCATATTGGGCAATTATGACCATCATGTAGACCCCTGCAAGGAGGGCAATGATTTCCTTTACGGACTGGCCAAATCTTGAGTCGTGGAGGAGTTCAGGGATAACCGATACTGTGGCGATGTAGATGAATCCACCGGCGGTAAATGGCAAAATCCAGGCTGTCGCAGCTTCACCTATTTCAAATTTTTTAAGCTTAGTCGTGTAAAAAATTTGATAAGATGAAGATAATTAGTTGACATAAACTTACTCAGTCCTTCTGCCATTAAACTCATCACAGTTCCTGATAGAGCGCCCAGGGCCGTGGTCAGCTGGAGAAAAATGGCTTTCCTCTTTCCGCACCCCGATTGGATGAGTATAGCAAAGTCGCCGATTTCATGGGGAACCTCGTGGAGGAGAATCGTAAATGTTGTCACAATTCCCAAGGATCGTCCTCCTCAAATAGCTCGCGCCCACGGCCAGTCCATCGGTGAAATTATGAAGAAAGTCGGCAGCCAAGTTGAGATATCCGGCAACTTTTATTTCCTCTTGGGGCTTTGGAGCTGCTGGTGCTGTTGCCTTTTTCACAGCCTTTTTCGACTTTTTCGACGACGAATCCGTATCTGAGTCAGTCTTCTTGTCGGTCTGGGGTGGTGGGGGTGGAGGACCGTGAGAGTGACCATGCCCGCCCTTGATAATCCTTATGAGTTTCTCGACCATTAAAAAGGTAATTATTCCGACGAGGACCCAAAGCCCAACGGACAAGTCGTGGGCGTGATAGTCTTCAGCGGGAGCTGAGTGACTGTGTGAATGGGAGTGGGAGTGGCCGTGTCCCGAGTCATCGCCTCCTTTTGCCAGAATGGCGTGTGGAATAAGGTGAAGGAAGGCGTCGCCGAGAAGACCCCCGCTGGCAAACGAGAGGAGAATTTTAAGAAGATTTTTGTTTCTCTGGAGTGTTGTCCAGGGGAATGAGGAAAAGAATGAAAAATGGAGCAGCGCTAATCAAGAGGGTGGAGCCGATTGCTTCCAGCCATAAGTTTGGGTTTCGCTCGGGCTGGTGATCAGATTCGGAATGGGCGTGGGCCTTTTGTGGAGGAGGGACTGACTCTTGCTTTGTAGGTGGCTGTTGCTGTTGTGCTTTTTCATTAGCTGCTCGAGAGTATCGATATGCGACCGGTTCCTCTTCGTGGTCGTGATGGTGACCGTGGTCATGATGATGGCCATGGTGGTGGTGATCATGATCATGGTCATCGTGCGAGTGACCGTGACCCTCAACAAGTCCAAAATTTGATTGGAGCACCCACAAAAATATTAACGCTACTGCACACACATAAAGAAACTGGCGGATCCAACTGGTCGACGATTCGGACGAAACGGAACCGGATTTTGACGGAGGAGAAACGGATTCTTGGGATGATCCTGATTTCCTATTTCGCACCTCCATTTTGAGTTGTTATAATAAATAGACGTTAACTTAAATATGTTTAGAACAGTGTGCTTCTGGTGGTTATCCTGAAAGTATATTTTAAAGCCAGCCGGTGGTATTGGAGGGGGATATCTGGTGTGGTTCACTCAACAGCTGGTACATTTTCCCAATCCGTTTGTCATCCTCTTGCGGTTGAACGTTGATTCAGCAACTTTTTTCTTAAAAACTAATTAAGAACACAATACACAATTTTATTAATTCCTTTGAAGGTTAATAAAAAAATCAGTATTTAATTACGTTTGTTAATTATGCAACGAAAAACGTGCGAGGCAACCCTAGTAATCAGGAAACCAACCGGCTACCTGAGATCATCATGCTAATCATGTTAAAGTGTGAAAAAGCCTAATGAAATGCTGTTCTGATAAGACATTGACATTGAGTGATTGATTGACATAGTGGAGGCGTAGAGTATCTGTATAAAAACCATGTTTAAGCCGTTTTTACTGTTAAAGCACATGCTTCAATTTTTAAAACGCTTGAATGGAACAACCATGTATTTTAACACAAAAACACTGACACCGGTTTGAAATATATAAAAAAAGAGAGGAAGTGCATTGCTGTGTGTATCTCAATTTAAAGAATATTAATTTCTCGAAAATACACAATTTAATTTAAATTTCACCTTAAAATTCCAATGATTCCGGTTGAGTCTTATCCCCCCAGATGTATTAATGATGTGTAAAAGATTAAAGTTTGTTTGTAGACGTGGAGGTGTTCTTCTGTTCCTGTCAAACAAGACACTTGTCTTGAGAAGAAGCTAAAAAAAGAGTTTGAGCACAGCTGGTATAAAAAAATGGTAATGCTATTACAAATGACCATCGATGACACCCGTCGTGCTTACTTCAGAGTGGGAGCCCCACGCTAGAATCTCACTTCGCACCACCACATGCAAAAAAAGGATGTATTAAAAAATACGCTATGAAAATAGTCTTGTCCAGGGATATTTCCAAAATTCTGATTTTTTAATGAAAACTTGTTCCGTAAAAAATTACTTTACTACAAAAACATGCGTTTTATTTTTTTGCTAATAAGATGCATAAATTTTTTCATATTCTGAGTAGTCGTATTCTCTAAAGAGGACATCGAACGTGATGGTTCCGAAGTCTTTGGCTCTTTCGATTTCAATGAGGAGACGCTCTTGTTGACGCCGGCAAACGCCTGTTTTGTCCCAGTGTAAAATGGCTCCTGTGTACGGTGAAATGAATTGCTTGAGGAGATCAGGATTCCGGTAGTCAACAACGAGGTAAATGTCGCGGCAGATGGGGCAAGGATTTCCAGTGCTGAGCTGATCGTTTCTCTGTTAAACAAAACATATATGATAATTAAAGCTGAAGCTAATTTAGGATTACATTTGTACGGCTAAAAAAGGTTTTTAATGGGAATTTTCGTTACAATGCAAGTTTTGCGGGTTTTCTTGGGCGCCCATTGACCAGGAAAGTTCCTCCGGTAGAGCAACCATACAGGGTTGTCTCCGTAGGCTTCCCGATAAGCTATAAAATCAGATAATCGTTTGGATAAGTTTGCTACTACAAATTTTTATGTGTTAAAATAAATACTTCCGTGATTACCTGCACTATTCAAATAACGGATACTGGTCTCCACTGGAATTACTTTGGACTCGGTCCTTGTCCAGATGCCGTGCGACTGGTCCCGTCTTCTTGATCGATTCTACTTTCTCCTCCTCCTTTTCTTCACCTTCCCCTACCCCAGGCTCATCTTCATTTGGTTCAACTTTCTCTTCCGCGCACAATGGGTTCAAGATGGAAATTTTTCGGGATATCACCCGAGTCGTGGGATTTCTTACCGGTGCGATTGGATGGCAACAGGATGATCTGCTGGTCACCAGCAGATATTGAAAAGCTATTGAATGGAATTTGGCTGGTAACTGAAGGGAAAACACGATTTAACAGCGCTGGTTTACTCAGGGTGGTCAGTGACGAGGAAGTCGTCAAAAGCCTTATTTGCGACCACATTCTGGTCAAATTCAAAACTACAAATTCACGACGCTTTAACAGCGAGGTTTCTGCTTACTGTTATAACTTCAACAAAATAATTCCTAAATATCAGTTACAGAATAAATTTAAACAAAAAATATTTCTAGTTTTTGATAAGCCGGCTGTGGCCACGCGATTCACTTGCGCGGTGTGTGTACGTTGAGTCAGCTGATGGGCTTTGTTTACTGCATTGAAGAAACGAAATTGAAGCTGGTCCTGGTGCATGAATGAAAACAATCTTTCGTTAATCTTGTTTTTAAAAGCTCAAGAATGTACAAAACAAATTAAAATTGGTAATAAAAAGTAAATGAATGATTGGAGATACATATTTTAATTATTAAACGGAAGGACTGAAATTTTTTAACGCTAAAATAATTGAACTACGCGACATTTTTTGCATGCACATCAAATTCATCAAAGCATGTATTGTGTATTGCGTAGCTATGTACGCAAAAACATTTAAAAAAAAAAACATTTTGCGTACACAACTGCGGAGATCATAACTTTTTTGTGCATGAAATGTTGGTGATTTTACTGAAGAACTTGGTTTTGTAACTGGCCTAACCTAACTGGTTGGATTTGGGTTACATCGTGGAATAATGGCGGTCTCAACTGGAAAGCCAGTGATGAAAATTGTTGACCCGCGTATCAACTATAACTATGATGCCTTGGGAGAAACTTATGACTTGTCCGTACAACGCGTCTCACGCAATTTTGGAGAAGAAGTACTTGAAGCATGTGAACCATTGTCACCGACTTCACTGCAAGGACCAACAAGCCAAAGGGCTCAAACCGTTGTTCTCCATTTGCAGGTTTGACAGGGCTCATCACGTCAAGAATGAGGACCTTGAGGCTCATGAGCGCGAGTGTGAGAAGACGCGGAAGAAGGATGACTGGGACGACTGCGAAGATTCAGATGGAGCAAGTGCCATTCCCGAGGAGCCCCGTAAACACCCTGAAATTGACGTGGAGTCCTGGAAGGCTATTTGTGAAGAGGAATGGGAGGTTGACCCAAACGCCCCTAAATTCGTTTCGGATTATTATGCTCGTGCCAAGCTCGGCCAAGGAGTTTATGCTGGTGTTAGACTGACAAAATCTGAGAAAAAGGAATTCTACGCCAAGGAGAATGCTGCAATGGTGGAGCTCACGGACGCCTTCGGGAGCAACTTGTTTATTGCCCGAGTCAAGCTGGAAGACACTTCCTCGGGTGGAAGGCAACAGAGTCCCGTCTCTCAACCCAATGGCCATGCAGACAGTTTCTAGAAGAATCCTGCATAAGTAGAAGCCTCTAACTGATCTATTATCATTAATCACTCTTAACCTTCCCTAATGTTAGCTATTACGTCTTGAGTCCTTCCAAACGCGAGAACTTTTCTGATTCGTTTCGTATACCTATTTTGTATTTAGTGTGTTGTGAATAGCAAGTTTTTAAATTAATTTAATTGCTCTAACTAAATTGTTGCAGTAAATAATTGGTGTTATGTGAAAACACGTTTTTGATCATTAATTGTCATCCAAATTTAATTCTAGTCGTAGTCGTACCAAGTCGTATCAACAAAAAAAGACAACTTACGCTACGGCTAACAATCATATCATTTTCATATCCAATGCAACAAAGTAATTCAGTATTACCATTTACCAATACTAACCGCGTGCTCAGTTGTCAGTCAGTGCTACTCTGCATAAAATTCATCTAATACCTAACAATGTTTTGCTTATCCCTTGTCATAAATGTACAATTGTACATGATTGTTCACAAACTTAAACATTTAAGACTAAGTCATTTATTCAAAAACCGTGTCTATGTATTCATATCAGCTATTTACATACGACGAGGTTTCCTATAAATGATATTTTAATACCAATACCAATACATCTACTCTCCCACCCCCACCAAATAAACATGAGACCCGCGGAATAGATCAAATGCTCAGTCCGTCAATCTGTTTTGCTGGGAGCTATAGTCGCGGAAGATTGACAAATGTCTCTTTTAGTCCTTGTACGAGTATAGACTAACACTACTATAGATTCAATGTGCAATGTACAAGTCGTCGTTTTATAGTTCCTTCAAGCCAACAACACACCTTTGACAGGCTTAGGCTATACTTTTTATAAAACCTCATTTTTCAGAACATTTTTNGTTTTATAGTTCCTTCAAGCCAACAACACACCTTTGACAGGCTTAGGCTATACTTTTTATAAAACCTCATTTTCAGAACATTTTTTTCCACATTGAATTCATCCAACACATATTTTTTAAGTTTATTCTTTAGGTCCCATTGGGAATAAAAAAACAAGCCAACACAAAGGAAAACGTAGTGAGAGTAAAAATAGTAAAAAGAAAGAACGTACCTTGATTTAAAATACTTTTAATCCTGTCCATATTCAGCATAAAAAAACAGACGGACAGACGACAATACTAAAAAGGAATGCACATTTTTTTACGATATGTATTTAGTTTTCCTTAAAAAACCTGTTTGACTTTCACAATAACTACAAGCTCCGCCCCATCTCACGTAGACATCCTATTCTCATCGTATATTTTTTTCACACACTAAAAATTCCTTGTTTTGTTTACCGTGCGGGGAATCCGCGCTATGCCTTGGCAGCCATTGCTCTTCTCCACTTGTGAAAACTGTCTCGAGTCTCGTGCTCGCTCAGCTCGAATTCGGCTAGCTACGGCTAACAACCAAAAGGAAAACGGTTTTAGCATGGACAGGATAGGATTTTTTTTTGCTTACGCATTCAATTCTCTCTCATCGTTTTGATCTACGTGTAAGCCTCATTACTAGTTTGCCTTCGCTGGAGGTAAGTGGTCAAAGATATACAATTTTCTAAGTTTTTTTTTTTGCTTTTCCAGTTGTGATTATTCTTTTTTTTCCTGGAATCCAATCCAGTATTTAAAAAACCTTGTGAGATTTTTTGGCAGCTGGTTATTTTACTGTTAAGGCAACTATTTTAACTAACAAGTCTTGTGTAATCCTGCATATTTCATTGTTTTGTTTACAGGAAAGAGATGATGCGACAACAACAACACTGGTGGTGGTGACACAAATACCAAGTTGAATACACTCAGTCAGAATCAATATCATTTCCGTCGTCATCGAGGGATGATGTTCATCTTTAAAAAACCTGAAAATAACTGAGAAAGAGTCGGATGACATCCAACTGTTATTTTTGTTTTTTTCCTTTTTCCTTCACTGATAAAAATCACTGACATTTTTTGTAAATTGAAAATATTCTCAACAGGGAATCAAGCTTCTTTTTTTAGTAATTAAAACAACTCGGGGTAGGATATCATAAAAAATGACATGTTCATCTATTGCATGTCGTCTTTCTGCATAACTAGTTTAAGGAGCCTAACTAAAAAGGCATCGTCGAAAAAAACTCTTACAAAACTATCGTCATCGGGTCGTCGTGTCGTCGAAAAATTTTGTTAAAAATATAATACCGCTGCTGAGAGGAATTTTCCAGTCCGGGAGTGTTTCGGAGCGGCGTGCTTTCATCGAAAGTAGTTGTTAAATCGATAATAAGGTGAAAAAACATACTATTTTTACTTTGTTTTTTTAAAAACATTTAACTTTTGAAGTATTAATCCAAGGAAAGGGAAAGTATTTTGTCAATTTATTATTTTCTTGTTTTGTATTTCAGTCAGTAGTAGATTAGCAAACATAAATATCTTGTCTAAATAGTTAAGTTGTGAGTTTTAAATTGTGTACACACACATCATTATCATTATTATCTTGTGACATTTTAAAGTTTTTTCTTTGTAAACCGATACAAGTCGCAAATCATACAAGCTGTTATATAGGTACTTGTCGACGAGCTTGCAAAAAGAGCAAAGATGGCGTCGTCTTTTTTTCGCATATGTATATTAGTATTCCACGATATAGTCTGTAGAATAGTAGGAGCTAGAAAGGTTTATGGTGTACAATAGCATACAAAAAAAACTAGGCAGGGAGCTCCGTAGTGAGCAACATTACAATACAATTAAACTTGATTTGATAGGAGTTGACGAGGTCTACTACTACTAAATGCATGCCATGGCACACTATGTCTTGTTCATACATAACCAGCAATCTGAAGAAGAAAAAAAAATCTCTCATGCTCAAGTACGAGAGGATTAACAATGTTAACCTGCATTTTGTATAGAAAGAAATTGGTTGAGCTGAAATGGAGCCAGGGAGAGTGAGTTAGAGAGATAAAATATAACACAACAACGAAAGGATGGAGATATAGCAGCAGCAGCGTTGATGAAGGAGATGCGAAACATGTTGAACAAGTGAGGTGGTAGAAGAGGGGATGCCAGAGGAAAAGAGGCTTGTATGATAGTGAATGGGTTTTAGAGCCAAAGTTTTGTGTGTGAAAATTATTGTATATCGACGCAAGACGTAAACTCACGACGAGCTGCTGCAGTGCATTGCGGTTTGCTGGGGAGCTACTCATGAGTGACCTGCGAGGAGAGAGAGACAGGGAATGTGTTGAACAAAGTCTGGCATGCTTCTGCTCTTCTGTAATTAATGAGGAGGGCTAAACAAAGTATGGTTAAGTTAAAAAGACATGAATTATGTATGGCAAATGGGCAAAAGATAACTGTATGGGAAACATTAAAACTTGGTCTATAGGAACGTATAAATGCCACTGAGAATTGAGTCTGGTTTTGTATGGAAATAGAAAGAAAAAACGGTTCATGAAAAGGAAACAAAAAAATTAATTTTTCTAAGGGTGAAGTCATGCAAGTCTTTGGAATAAGAAAAAAGATATATGAAAGCTCAGCGTTATTGGTTTGGAACGGTTTTGGAACGACTATGAATCAAGATTAGGTGGCGAAATGAAGGATTTTAGGTGTGTTGTGTTGTGTGTGTACCTGCGAAAAAGTCCTATGCATAACTAATATCTATTCGTAATGGAAACAAAATCTCAGGGAATGACATGAACGATAGGTTTTTGCAAGAAAAATGTTGTAGGTAGTTAGATAGATTACTGATGAAGCATTATAAGTATGATTTTAAGAATGACATTTGAGATTAATTTAAATTATTTTTAAATTTTATTGCAGGTTCCGAGAGAGCTTTAAATTCCGGAGAAAATTAAGACGTGGGAGTGATTAAAGTGTTGGTGATTTGTGGCCATATTCTAAGCGATGGAATGAGGACTTAGTGAACAGGACCAGAAAAAAAGTTATTGTCTACGGTCTTTCTTGTTGTTCGTGATGGTGAGAAGTGATGATTATTTTCTTTCAAACTGTTGTCATTATTATGTGGGGAAAAAACGTGCAAATCATCTTATACGTATTGTCTTGTTCTACAGCCACGAATTGATCCTGATCGCCTGCTCAAGTGTCTTGCACCTCTGTTAAATCCAAGTACTGGAGCAATAAGATCTGCTGAAGAAGTTGATAAAATTTTTGGGTAAGAGAAAAACGTGTTTACAGTTATACAACTAACCTTCACTTCTTAGATTCATTCCGCTGTGCTTAGCGCTTTACTAACAGAACTAAAAAATTAACCGGCCTTTATAAATGCTTATGTAATACTCCCTTTTTGTAGATTCACTTCGCATAAAAACTTCGATATGGTCTTGGGTGCTTCCGGGAATCTTTGAGAAAAGGTTGCATGGTCAACTCTTGACTGTTGAACATCGCGTTTGATCATTTCCATAATTTTGTAATATTTCTTATATTGTTTCACTTAGCGGTGTGAAGTGCTTGATGTCAAGCGAGATATATTGGAACTAGTGCTTATCTTTGGTGTTCTGTATATAACAGCAGTGGGGGTGAGGCGAAATGTCGCCCTTAAGCTATGAAAAAATGTAATGCTTTGTTCTTTTTTTTTTTACTTCGCATTGAATGCGTTCTTTTTGTTTGCTTCTTGTACTGCATTGGAAGTTTTGCTTTTGCGTAACTTAATTTTTTCATATTATGTCAATATGGCTTATGGTAATTAATTATTATGCGATTTTAATGTATTTCAGGTTGATGTCCAAATTTTCGAAGAAGTTGGTGAGCAAGTGCATTTACATCAATATTTTGAAGGCCACCACTGAAGATGTCGTTGATCGGTAAGCTACTTAGGCTTTAACTGATTTGTTATATATTTCGTGGAAATAACGTAAGCATACTATTTTCCTTAGGTTTATGGAGAGGGGCGGCTGGAACCTTGTGTTCGGATGGACTAATGATGCAATAGCTCACAAAAACTATTCCTTGCTTCAAGAAATATTCAGTCTTCTGCTTCGCACTCCAGTGACCGTTGCTCGACTGAAATCAAATCGTTTCCCAGTAGTAGTGAAAAACTTTTCCAAGGATTGTGAAGACGAGACGACAAAAAACGTGTGCAAAAGTTTAGTAACTAAGTGGATTGCAGTAGCCAGAGGAGAGGAATCGTCCAAGACTGATTTACTACAACAACAGCAACTTCAAGTACAACCTCAGGTGGTTCAAATGCAAAACAGTATTGGAGGTGACCTCCCCAACCTGGGTAACATGAACGACCATTTGCTGGGCATTGATCCTAGCTCTATCCCCATGCTACCGGATACGGACGGAGGGAATCCAGGTTTAATGGATATTGACATTGCAAATGCAGACTTTGCAGGGATCGATTTAAACTTAGATATTCTCGACAATATGGGTCAGCCTTTGGATGACTCTCTTTCAGTCATGGGCAATGATGTAAACGTTATGCACAATCAGCCCACAAGTGCTCCAATATCTGTGATTCAACATTCACCCTCACAGCATCAGTTACCCCCTCAGATTATGCAACAACAGACACATCAAATGATTTACGAATCACATATACCTTCCCAGCAACAAATCATCCATCAGCCACAACAGCATTCAATCCAGATTCTTCCTAGTGGTATTCCCACGACTTCAAATGTCATCTTAGCTAATGTCAACACAATGAATCACAATAACTCAGGTCTGGGGCAGCAACCTATTCAGATAATCCAGCAGCAGCCCCCTCTTCAACATCAGGTGTCTTTCATGCAGCCCCAACCGAATCTGATCCTGAAGTCGGTGGATGTGCAACATGGTGTGGTTCAGAACAGTGCGCCCGTCTCTTCAAACTTTAATATAATTATCAGGGACGGAAAACATTATTTAGTTAGGTTAAAAGATCCGCCTGTCCACGCGGTCAACCCCCCAGTTGTCGTGCAACCAGCCCAACCTGTACCTCAGCAAGTGGTTGAGACTCCCAAAGTGCCGCCACTTGTGATAAAAGTTGACCAAACAGACTCGAAGAAGATAAAAAGCCCGAGAAAGGAGCCTCAAGTGGTCAGTCCCGTAAACAAGGTGCCTGGAGATATGAAAACTTACTCCAAAACTAAACCTGGTTCATCCTCGTCATCCTCCTCCTCAGGATCCTCAAAAGAAAGAAAGGACAAGTCAAAGGAACACAAATCGTCGAGCTCGTCCAAGTCAAAGAGTTCGGAGAGTAGTCACCGTCATCGGAAATCTAAACAGGAAAGTGCAGCCAACAAAGCAGCAGAAGCCGCAAAACAAGCCAAAGAAGATGAACGGTTGAGCGAAAAAATACGACGAGAGAAAGCGCAAATGAAAAAACGACAAAAGGAAGTAGAGAAACAAAAACAGCAAACTGAGAAAGACCAGGAGACATTGAAAAAGTTGAATTTAGTTCCATCATCGTCGGGGTCAGCATCAGCAACGCCTAATGCCAATTCTAGCCCTAGCTCGCTGAAAATCCCAAAGATACCAAAACGTCCGACCAGCAGCTTTGCGGATGCCATCGGCATTCCAGGATCAGATGGAGGGTCTAGTGTTGATAAAATCAAAAAGATTTCCCCTGACAAGTCCAAGGACAAAGAGAAAGAAAAGGTGAAAGAGAAGGAAGAAGGAGCAACTGCCGTTTCAGCAAAGAAGTTCTACGGAAAGAAGGAAGAAGATGAGAAGGCCGATGAGAAGCCAAAGGAGCGCCGCCATAAAGCTAAAGTATTTATGAGCTCCCGAAGTAGAAATGATGATTTGATAGATGAAATGACTGATCCAAAGAAAACGTCAAAGGAAACTAAAGAGAAGGGGAAAGAGAAAGAAAAAGAAGAAATCAAGCCCACTGTTGGAGGTACGGGTAATAGCATCTTGGCAACTCCTCCGAAGCATGTTACAAAAAGGTTAAGTACGGATACGCTTGAAAAACCAGATGCCAAGAAGGCTAAGCTGGATGCTGGGAAGGATAAAAAGGAGGCTGTCAAAGAACCCTCGGTGAAGGAGAAAATTCGTAAAGTCATGCTAACCGAAAGTAGCCTATTTATGAATGCGATTGCTGGGGCAGACGGATCCAAAACGGTTAAGAAGAAACGAAGAACGAGCAGTGGAGATTCCAAAGAGCCAGCAGTACCCGTCAAACCAGAAGAACCTATGGCTGTAGATGAGCCTGTGACTCAAGAGGAGACTGTCAAGAAGCCGACGATGGGATTCTATTGTGAGACATTGAATGACGAAGAGGAGGACAGGAAAGATGGCGAGGAGGAAAGAAAAGACGGGGATAATGCCGACGATGAGCAAAGTGGTAGTTTCACTCCACAAGAAAATGATGGAAAAGTTAAGAGTGCGTTGGTGCTTGTAAGATCTCGCAATAGACCTCGTAAGACCGTAAGGTGGCGAGAGGAGGATGAGCTGAAGGAGTTCCATTACTTTGAAATGGATGAAACGGAGCGGGTGAACGTTACAAAGCAGAAAGATTTCACAGCACTTAGCGCCAATGAAAGGCAGATGGAGGGGTCAATGCTGAAGACAAGGCCAAACGAAGATGAAGACGGAAATAAACCGTGGAAGCTGAGACGGATTCAATTCGCGAAGGAAGTTCTTGATCCACCTGTAATCAGTACAGAAATAGCAACGCAGGAAGAGAGGGAGAAGAATGTGTTGGGTCTTTTCCTTCCACCTGGAGGTATACTTCCTGACTCGGCAGACGAGCCAGACTCTATCCCAGTACTGGAAAAGTCGGAACCTAGGATGATTCCCGTAGAAGATGTTATTCCTATTACAAAAGTGTGTGATTATAGAACCCATAGTTGGCCAGAGCCTAAAGGCATGGTAGGTTTTGGAATGGGGAGAGGGCTTGGCTATATGCAATCTCAACAATTCCCACGAAATCAATCTGAGGTTGGTGGATTACGTCAAGGTATAGGACAATTTAATCCCAATCCAGTTCCGTTTCCTCCTCAAATGGTACCCCATCCTCAGCAATCTCCTACAAATGTGAATGTGTCACCAGCCCAGGACTATAATCCATGGAATACGAGTTTGGGATTCAACGTCCCACCTCCTACAGTTGCGCCCGATATAGGGGCATTTGGTCAGTTTGCAGCCGCACCTCCTCCAACTTTGGGAATGAATATTATGGGAGCTGCCGCCATTGCACCCCCACAAGTTCCATTTACTGCAAATCCCTTTGCGTTTCCACCTCCAGCTTCTACGGTGATGGGACAAATAAATGGAGCTCATGTTCCCTCTTCCGCCTTGTTAGATTTTGGTCAAGGTAACAGATCAGGAAATCCAGCACGAGGAGGATCTCGATTTGACAGTGGGGATCGACGTAACAACTTTGGAAGGGACAGAGATAATCGAGATAGAAGCGGTAGCAGAGACAGGGATTATCGTGACGATAGGAGTAGCCGTGATCGAGACCATCGACGCGGGAACGATCGAGATTACAGAAACAATCACGACCGAGAAAGAAATAACGACCGAAATCGGGACTTCAGGCGTGATGGCAGTCGGAACAGTAAGTTGCTTCGAATGAGTCCTAACTTGAGTATATCTTCGTATGTATAATATTTGAACATGCCTCTAATCTACGATTCCCTCTCTTTCAGTTCGCAAAGAAATTCCCTGTCGGTTCTTCAAGAAAGGCCACTGCTCGAACGGATCCCGTTGTGAATTCCTCCACGAAAGTACATCCGATAGCTCGCGAAGACGATCATCACCTCCCCATTCCGGCAATGAGGATGACTGGGAGTCACCAGACCCCACAACAAATCTCCCTGATTCAGCTCAATCTCCACCGCCCGAGGATCGTACTGTGAATCCGAATCACCAACCCAGGACAACGTTCACGATTTTCAGATGCACCAATGTCACCCACAGACGAGTCGCCAAGCTCACCGGTTGGAATGTTTTCAACAGGGGGAGAATCCACCAAAGTGATTCCTGCATGAAAATGTAAATCTTTTTACCGAGTTAAGATACAGTGTTATCAACGCTCATAGGCGAAACTATCGTATGTCATTGATTGTCAGCTGCGTTAAAAGTCAGACATATGTAATATTTTATATTTTATAGTTATATATAAAGTGGTGCTTATAATAATGTACACAACCACATTGTCATGTACAGATATAATTGCGTGTACCTTTTCCTGTACAAGCGAATCTACGTTATTGTCACGGGTAGATCACCTTTAAGAATAAGAGAACCAGTCGTTAACTAAATCCAATGTATGTACGTTATTTTACAACCCTCGCTTTCTGATAAAATACTGTTATATAATATTTCACTATCAGGATCCAGCAATAACTTTAAAGTAAGTGTTTACACGTGAACGAAGAAATATTGACAGTATATGATAATAAAAATGGACTGTTTTGAAGCAAAATATAAAATAAAAGACGGTTTTACAAGTAAAATTGTTTTGTAAATGCTCATGTGAATTTACCGTCAAGCAAACTCTGATTTTCTCCAGCATGAGATGACTTCAGTCGACCAATCAGAGGCTCAGAATAGTAAA
>VICI01000448.1:0-38513 GCA_019593645.1 Akabosia matsudoensis | reverse complement strand
GATTGAATCAGTAAAAAATAAAAAAATGTGCCAGATGGTTTTGTGCCAAAAGTCCGTAATAAAATTTTTTTTGTGCCAAAAGGCCTTGTGCCAAAAGGCTATTGTGCCACTAGTCCGGACACGCATTATTCTATACGAAACAACACTAATGCAATACATACAACATAGTTGATGATTACGCCCTATCCAGATGCAGCAGTGGAACTCCTTAGTTGGATCATGGTAAGAAAGACCATTATTATGTGTGGAACTATCTGCGAATTAAAATAATTCCTGTAAATAACCGAACCGACGCCTTTTTTAGAATTCGATAATTGCACGAACCTGTGAAAAAGCTGCACAGGTCAATGGGAGAGTGAAGGCTTTCACAGAACAAAAGTTTTGATCCAACCAATGTTGTGTAATGGTCATAGTGGCTGTAGAGGGTTGAAAACATGAACTTCTGTCGTTAATTATTCTTCTAAATTTGTCCATCTGTGAGTTAAAGCGAATTTAAAACACATATTCATCCACGCTTATTATCACTTATCAGAGCATCACGTTATATCAAAGCATCTACTTTTTTAATAATGAGGATAGGAATTTCAACGAGTGTTTATTCAAAAAACGAGTTTTGAATAAACACTCGTTGAAATGCCTATCTTCATTATTAAAAATGACGACCGAGTGGAACCAGATAATTAATCTATACAAAGCATCTACTATGTATTTTTTACTTACTTTTCCGGCGAAGTCAAAGGCAAATCCATACTCAGCTACAATCATAATTAAAAATTTTAACTCTACCAGCCTGACTAGCCATGTCCCGCTGAGGAGTCGATCCGAACCCATTGCGAAATACATTTGAACACTTATCGCATGACTAAGTAAAGCGAACCCGAACGCCTTCTCGAACTTTCGTACTATTCGACTTATAATCCGATACTCCTTTACTGCAAACTCAAAGTCGCTTTTTGTTATTGAGTTCGCTGATACCGTACTTTCACTAACTTTCTCTTCGAAACCACATCCGATAAACCAAAGCGGAAGGAGACCTGCCAAAAAGTACATGTCATTACAGAGAGTTTTTAGCGCAACTAGCGTCTCTGCAACAATGTAGATAGTGATCAAGGGCACGTCTGGTACAGTGCTGTTCGATTTGCCAAGAAAGAAAAAGTTCTGAGCGTTTTCATGGACTGTGTCCAGTTATAAATCGGTACAGGCCACGTTGCTGAAAACCGATGATATCACGGTGACTGCCATTATTGCATGGATTACTCCATGTTTTCCTAACTGTGAACAAAATCAAATAATAGATATGAATTGTTTATGGTGTGTAAAATATGTTTATGTAGTCATTATTTTACCCATTTTACCAGAAAGGTTCTCTCGGAGTGGGTTCCCCGTCGAATGTTGTGGAATCGCTGGATGGATTGTATGTATGATTGTATTTCTTTCGCATTCCGAATCTGCGTATACGTGATCACTATCGCATAAACGAAGTATAGACCAAACTCGATCAAATTTAATAGTGACATTGGAGTAGATTCTGTCTTGTTCGGACGTAAAATTTGCGTTAGAGTCGCAAGAAATGCATGCAACAAGGATAAAAAGTAAAGCGCAGTGAGAAGTGTATATAATGCCTGGAAAATTTGTACGCAAAAATTTCGATTAACAAGCTTTGCTTTTAAAATCTCAAATCCATAATGTGTATATAGTACACATAAAATAACTTACAATCTGGACTCCATTACGCTTAAGCCCAGATACAGTGTTAGAAGTTTTATTTAGTTTATGAGGAATACAACACAGGTAGTAGAACCAATTGTGATAGATTAGGAAAAAAATGAGCTTGTTATCAATCCCAGGTATTGTTTTATTTCCCCTCTTTTCACGAGAAAGCATTGTCGAGACTTATTAGGCTTGACTGTACAAAGATATCTTGGGTTGTCCAGATATTGGTCAGAAGGAAAATATTGATCGCACCGAGGTTAAGGGACAAGTTCCTTCAATAGTCATTGATGACGACATACTTTTAATATCCTTTCCGAGAAAGGATTTCACTCACGGAATATGCTTTCAAAACAATTTGATAGCGTTTTAAGAGACGACATTTCCTGCTTAATTTAATACGTATTTATTTGTGCCACAAGTAAAGCTACCTTTCGAATTCAGCAATTCGGACCAGAAATGCGTGTCAATATATACTTTCATGCACGGAGAACACAAAGGTGTAGCCCATTTTCCCAGACAGGCTCGAACAAGCATACAGTTAGCCCCCTATAAATTCGTAAATACAAGCTAAGCACACGCATCAAAACACTGCTTGATTCAACAGTGACGTTTTGATGCGTCTGCTTAACGTAATCTTAAGAGTTTTTCAGGGGATAATTTTACAATTAAACGAGCCCGCATGGAAACTTGAGCTTCGCCATTGTGTTCTCTGTATTTAGAAGCTTATTTAAGCACCCATTTCCGGTCCGAAACGAAATAGTCAAATGATAGGTTTACTTGTCAGTATGAAACGTAACCTAAACTTAAAAACCATCGCATTATATACTATTGAAAACTAATTTTCTCTTCCCTTGCCCAAACAAAATGCATAATTTAAAAATTACTTTCCATACATATAATATGTAATATTGTCATATTGGCTCGTGTGAAATAGTAAATAAACATAGCTTCATTTTAAAAAATGTAATATATATGTATCGTGCGAAAAAGTCCTGTCTGTAACTAGCACAGTCGTGTCGAATCTATTAGGAGGGTTTGGTATTTTGAAATCCTTACTTACTTTAATACTACGCTTCGATTATGTCCTTTCGCACTGAAAGAAGGATAGAAGTTTTTATGAAACTACCAGTCGACTGGACATCATATGCATTATATTACTCCTTTTATATATATAAACCTAATACTACTATATCTATAAATATATCTATATATCTATAAATATATCTATATATCTATAAATATATCTATATATCTATAAATATATCTATATATCTATAAATATATCTATATATCTATAAGCACATTTTATTTATTTGTAAATTTTATGTGTCGTTTGCATAATTTTGATAAACATGTCCATAGAAGCGACGAAAAGAGAATTCCGATAGTTCCCTGGAATATTATTGGTCTGATGGAAAGTTCGTTGATAATTAGTTTTACTCTTTATCATAGTGTTTCGTGAGGGGACTGTAGCCATATTAATGATGAAGTTGATGAGAGGAACGTCTTCAAAGACAGAATAGTTAGCCTCACGGCGATTAAAGGAAAGAGTGCATTTTAAATTGATGCCACCTGCTAGATACGGTGAGTCAGGAAATTTTTTTATCAAAGAGTTTGGTACTAAATGCATTTTGATTTTTTTGCGGCAGCGTTCGTTAACTACACGAGTATATTAAAACGCAACATTACGCACCTGAGCAAAAAGTTAATGCTGCAAAAAATGTTTGTAGCTATCAATTACATGATTCAATATGTTAACTCGTGAACGCACCCGTTAAAAATGACCAATGCATTTAGTACCACCAAACTCTTTGGTTTAAAAAAATCCTGACTCTCCGTATATAGGACTTTCTTCAATATAGAATTTTTGTTGTTGTAGCAACGTGGTTAGCCTATAGCAACGTTATGTAGGTATCCGTAGGTAGCATAGCATATTTCGTTTGACCTCCGGAGTTCTTTTGACAGCTCTTAGCTATTGTTGCAGTAAAAAAAATTATCCGTTTTAGGCAAAATAATTAGACACTGGAAGTTTCAGAACAAGTAAAATGTTTTAAAGAAATATTCCCGAAAATGAACAAGACAACGTATGTACAAAAGATGTTGTGAAATCCCAAGGCACAACAATCATGATAACAACAATTCCACTATTTTCATCATTAACTTCTGCAAGAAAAATCTCCAGAGTATAAGCAGGTTGCAGTAAAAATTGAATTAATGAGTACTCAAATAGAATTTTGGTTACATAAAGTCAGATTAATCTTTGCGTAAAAAAATTAATCCGTAGATTTGATCCGATAATTAATTAGCTACCTGCAGTAATAATGATCGCCTTATTATGTCATCAAGCCTTTCTCCAATTATCTCAACTTAGTACCCCCTCCGCCCACCTAAAGTTGCACGCTACTGTGAAGGTCGGTGAGAAACCAGTAAAGAGTCAAAAAGGATAATTAATCTGAGGATTTTTTTTTGCACTAGCCAAGTTACATCGAAACGAAACTATGCACAGATGGATGAAAGTTTATGGTAGCTCCGGAGGACTACTTTGTATAAGAAGATGTAAGAGCTTCTCGATGGATGTTGATGTTCCTTACGCAAAACTAAGCCTGACCTCCACACCAACATGGTTGGAAAATGACAGTAAAGACTTGGGGCATTTTGGCTTGGGAAGCAAACAAAATCAAAATACATCTTTTCATCCACGAATATTAGTTTTTTGACGCATATTTTGACAGGCATCCGTCCCAATGTGGTGTCAGAGGAAGTTTTATTCTTCTTTGAAAATAAGGGCCGTAAGTTTTCCAACGCAGTTTGACATACTTAGTAGGTTTCGCGTGAAAAATATGGCCTTGTTCCATTGTCCATTCCTTAAAAAACTACAGGAAATCAGAAAGCAAGTACATGTGTATTTTTATATGCTCAGATAAAACAAAAAAAAACGTGTTTTCCACGGATTTTCCTAAATCTAATTCAAGGACTGATCGGTTGAATCTGAAAGAGCGAGCTGAGTAAATATGGTTCATATGGGAACTGGTCGCTCTAAAACAACTCCTGACAGCTACATCAATATATGTATTCAGGTTGGAAGGATTTGCTACAAGACGACCTACCAATCTGACTTGGAACATGTTTTGGTAAAAATCAGCCATCTTGGGTGCATAATATTATGATTGAGAAAGATTATCGTGAATCTTCGGATTGAACCAAACCTCGTTACACCAAATCTGAACACGATTGCATCCTAGCCATGAAACGAAAAGATGGCGAAACTTTTCTTCCACCTGCGAATCTTATTTCAATGTAGGGCAAATAATATTTTCCCCATCCAACGCTGTTCAATATTGTATCAGCCCACCTACATATCAAATAATGTGGGAATTCATAAGATAGATGTAGGCATAATGAAAATCTCATTAAATAACTTGAATAAAAATTTCTTTAGTACAATTACTTGAAGAGATAACGAGTTAGCAAATCACTACTCTTTACTTGATAGCAGATCCTTTCCTATCATCCTTTCGAACATTCCGCTTGTGTGAGCAGAGTGAATCTCCCTGGCATCCCTATATTATCAATTCAAGCTATTTAATTATTTTGTAATCTATCATTTTTGCTTCACTACATTGAGGAAAACAGGAAGTAACCGAGCATGGAAAGGGGATTTCGAGGACAAATCAACTCTTTTTTATCGGATCTAAATAGAAAAGCAGAGTTTAAAAATCCATCATTTTGTCAGATGCTTATTAAATAGGAAAATCACCTTTGAAGGTACAAGAATCTCATTTCGGTGTTCTTGATGTTTACTCCCACACTCTTAAAACGTAAAATTGCCTTATCGAAAATAATTGGCAGACAGAACATAAAACGACATCGAGTGTAATTTGGAGGATTCTAAAATACCCTGGTGAGGTGGATTGAGTTTACCTTGCGAAATGGACATTTCAGCCTCCAGGAATAATCCTCCTGGAAACCATGTAAGCGATAAAATAAAAGGTCACACTGTGGTCATCTCAGAAAAATCCCATCCAATAAAACAATGCAAGAGAAAGTATTTCTCATCATAAGCGTACAGGTAGACGGCTGTGAGCATTCAACAAACACAATACAATAAATTTGTACATTAGTTTCCACATCATAAACAACACGAAAATTGTACAAACAAGCGTACACATGAAGAAAATAAATCAGCAAAATGGACACAAAACCTAAAGGCGTGCTTTCTACTTTGCAAGACCTCCAAACAAAAATCTTGTCCGTTTATTTCGCTAGTATCTATGTAGACATAACTTAAAGAGAAAGTGCTTTGGCAGATGTGAGATGCTGCATGAAAAAGAGATAAAATTAGACTTCCAACATGATCTCTCTTCACAGGCTTCCGAGCTCACAGGCAGTAAACAACTCAACTTGAGGGACTCCAGAATCTAGACATTCCTTTTGCTTTCCCTTTTATTAGTCTCAACATACCCCAGATAACAAACTTTCACCTGTGGCTGACACAAAGTATAACCCTTTCACGATGAAACCATTAAGCGCACCAAGTGTTGAACCAGGAGGTGACGAGAAAAGTAAATTAGTCAGGATTTTGGAAAAAAATAGTAACCAACGCAAAGGCTGGATTTTCGTCATATCATCTAAAAATCTCCCACAAGGTAAACACGAAACACAACCGCAGAGCCTTCATAAAAAGGAAAGTGTTTTAAACTTTCTAAACACAGCAGTTTATTTTTTCCAGATTTTCAGGCCATGCTTGAAGCTAAAGGACAGGTTCATCTTTCCCATGCCAACTGCCGTCAACTTTTGGAAGAATTTCATCCCCTCCAATTACCTGCGTTTGGAGACCACGGAGCCCCTGTAAAATATTTCATTTACAATCACAGCGGGGAACAACTAAATCTTAGCAACATTAAAAAGTTCCAACAGAAATTTCTCAAAGAAATGGACAACTTTAATATGTTTTTGCTTCCCATGGATCCGGATCTACTTGATGTTCTCGACAGCTTAAATTTTGATATGGGCACGGTGTCATCATCCAGTCGAGGGGCCTATGAAGATGACATAATTGGCTCTGGGTCTCGTCCAGTCGGTTTCTTAATGACTCGCTCCCATTGGAAAACTTTGATTGGCTGTGTGACAAGCTTTCAGGAAAAGTGTGGCATTTGGATTAAAAAGCGTAAGAAACAGAGTGGCTCTGACACAAACAATAATTGCCAGCAGAGCTCCAGACTCTCAAAGCCAGCGCTTTTAAAGTGGATCACTCATCAAAAACGGACATCTCCCGACCATGAGTTTGCTGATGATGAAGACACTGACGGAGTGGAGAGGAACAGAAAGTTTATTAAGTTTGGGAGAAAAGCCCATCGTCATACCAGGTACGGAAGTAGCTGTCGCGTGGGCAGCAAGGCCAAAAGGATTATCAACTTGCCAGAAGGCAAGAGAAAGTTTGTCAAAATGCAGGAGACTCGCGGAGATAAGGAAACCATGGAGGAAGAAAAGGACAAACAGCTCATACGAATTGAACTCAAGCCGGATCCAATGATACAAGAGAGCTCATTTCAGTTTTGTTCCGGGGATTTACTCCGTCTCAGGGTGACCATTCAAGAAGGCTTCAATAGTGGTCTCCAGGGGAACATCATGTTGGCTGAGGGTTATGTGGATTACGAAATGGAAATTGATTTTGTACAGGTACAGAAAGACAAAAGTACTTTTGAAATAGTCTAGAGGCAAATGAGACATGTACTAACATTAAAACGCTTTTCTTAATTGGCAGCATTTAATGTGCGAAACTCGAGGTGTGGGAGGATGCAAGAACCGTCGAATCACAAAGCTACTCAAACGCACAGTCATATCAGAACTGGACTGGGAGCGAGGAATCAAAATGACTGGCCAGCAGTTTGCTCTGAGCTGGATTCCGTACAGAATCCCGCATTTCTCCGAGGACGACCAGTTTGAACCAGAACATGAACGGGGGTTGGGGAGACTCGATGACAGATTCAAACTGGCTGGACGTGAGCATGAATTACAGGTAAAAACTCTTTACATTTGTCCACATTTCAAAGAAATTCCACTGACCACTTAGGGGTTTCATTGAAAATTACACATTTTTCTCCGCCATAGATACGCTTTTATCAAAAGGACGAGGAAGAAAGCCAGTACATTTTGTGTGCTTGCTCCTTCACATTGAATCTGATGGAGGAGCACAGAAACCACTCAAGTGGCGACCAGACTCTGTCATGTTTCGGAGATAGTGGCGACATTCTTCAAATATTTCAAGATGTTGACGAGTCATCCTTAGATGAACTCAACATTGACTTGGATACCGCAGCTGGAGTTGACATGTTGATGATAAAAAGTCTGTCTGTCACGGAAGAGCTGAATGTGTGAACACAAGAAACTTTCACTCAAGGATACACTTCCTTTTGAAAACAACTGAAGCATGAGCATATTAAACCGAATGCCAGATTTGAATGAATATTTTTTAGCTTCATTAGTCTGACAATGACAATGTAGTTCTTTTGTGTACTACTAATAGAAAACTATTTTGATGTGATCACAAAGCCCGAATTATTGATGTGTTTGTCACTGAAAATATTAATCATATTCGCATGTAAATTTCCATCGTAAAAACAAACTGATGTACCTTTTAAAGAATCTTCATACAACAAGATGGTCGTAAAATAATAAAATAACCACATCGTGCAGTTTTATGAGTCCACTTTTCTTCGAACTTTTACGGGCAACTGCTAATGAAAAAGGCATAGATAGTGTCAATATCGGCTAATTCTTTTAGTCTGCTCCATCGTACATGCCATCAAACACGACTTTCGAAAGGGTTAAATTTTTGCATCAAGACCACAGAAAGCTTACATATGCTTCATACTTTAGACGTGACTGTCAGTCACTTTTATGAATTAAGTTCTGGTCTGGCAAGTTATATTCTTCGGAAGAGATTCAGTTGAAAAACAGCTCGTCCTTTTTATCCCCCGGCGACTCGCAATTTTTATAGAGAATAATGAAGCTGAAGCTGCCATTAATATTTTCTACTTTTACGGTAGTTCTAAACGGTATTTGTCTTGTTGTATCCATGCCCTCGCCAGCATCAGATTCCAAAGAAATTACACTTCCAGCAACCCATTTGCCACAACAGAGCCAGTTCCAAGGAAACTCTGCTCATTTTGAAGGAAAAGTGGTTAAATGGGAAAGTGGCAAGATTGGAAATGTCAACAAAACGGAAATTGGTGTGATCGACAAAGTTTCGGAGAAAACTAACAAAAACAATGATAATGGGAGCATCGCCAGTGAAAATGAGAAGACAAGTTTTGAAGCAGTTCCAGAAACGATATCAACCACAACTGTGCCATCATTGGTTCGCAAAAGGGCCGCAAAAGTTTTAGAGAAGCCGCTTGATTTACAGTTCCATGAACTTCCAGTCGAGGAGAATTATGTCATGAACCAAGATTCCCCGCAATACGTCAACTTTTCCACGACGACTAAGCCCTTGTCAAGCTTCCCAGTGAAAGAACGACGTCTCGCACCTGTTCGCAAACAAGATATGCTCCCACCAGCCTCTGGAATAACGTTTCCATTTTTCGTATCACCGTTGGAGGGGTCTCTCGGAGGCCTCACTGGACTTCAAGGTCTTCCTCCATTGAATCCCGTGCAGTTTGTTAAAATGCTTGTTGCCCTGACTCCATTCATCATTCCAATTATTTTCATTCCACTGCTTATTTTTACTATTGGTCTTCTCATGATTCCTGTCACGAAGGCAAACGTGTTTGTGGGAGGAGCCGATTTGCGCTCTATAGCGACCTCCAGCATTCCATCGCTCATTTCTTCCTACATCGTGACTCCCATCAAGGCCATGAGCGACATGGGCTCCTCCGGGATTACGGCCATTTCGCGAGCCTATGCTTATGACCTTGTTGACACGGAGGAATGTGTGGAACGAATTTCATGCGAAATAGCGTCGAGATACTTGGATTCCCATTGGCAGAGCGGAAACTGGAGAAGCGTCGCAAACACCAGTTGGATTTCCAGGTAATTTCACACGAAATTTACCTTTTCGTTCTTTTTCTTCTTCAAGGTTACCTACAAAATCTAAGCTCTCAAAAAATGTTTTTTCCTCTTTATTCAGAATTATAAACTACTGGTGGAGCGGCTCTGACACTGTTTCCCGAGTAGCTAAGAGTTTGCGTCAATTGAGCGAAGATTCTGAAGAATTGAAAAATCGCCGAGTTCCCGTAGAAGAAGTTTATGAGGAGAGAGGTACTGGTACCTTGAAGACGCCGGGGCAATGTGCAGTGTACACATGTTCGCCGAAAACTTTGGTGAAAAAGTTTTTATCATCCAACTCATCATCGCGATTGAAAACTGAAGCTAATGCAGCTAATGAGTCCATTTAAGCTACAATTTTTAAGACCAAATTTTTATGCACTGCTTTGTTTAAAAAATGTTTCTCAAAAGTTTTAAGTAAAAATAACCTCGTGTAGATTGACAGCCTCGATTGAGGCAAATCTCGGAACATTTTTTTAAAACAAAATAACATGAACTTTATAAATTGCCACAGGCAGAGACAAGAGAACTAGAAAAGTTTGAGGACTTTTACGTGGGAACAGGGAAAGCATTTTTTTTACAGTACAGTTGAGTATTCGCGTGAGTATTAATAAAGTGAAGATCTGAGTATCTCTTCAAGTGATATTTTCTTACTTTTCCATTGAAAAACTTGAACGAATAAGTGAGTACCTATAGCTCTTGAAAACTCAACGATTTTTTTCTACTGCAAGCTCCTCCTGCACTCAATCCAAATACAAAATTATTTTACTCTTTTGACCTTTGAAAGGAATACGAGGATTGGATATAATCTATATGAAATGAATATATATAGGTCTAGGTGCACTTAAAAATACATTAAAAGCTTATGAGCTTTGCAATGCAGTAAAGCCCTAGGGCGCGCGCGTGTCGCATCCTAAAAATTAGAACTTGCTAACAATAATGACACGGATATAAAATCTATTTTAATTAACGCCTTGTCGCTTGCTAACCACGTCGAGAAACGGATACAGACATTGTACCCGACAAACTGTGCCAAAGAATACGTGTACAAGAGCTACATTTCTAAAAAAACGCTTGTGCTGCTCCAATTTTTTATGTTTGTTTAACGTTCCACTTTTGGATGGAAAGTAAATAACTGTGCATTGAAAAATAAATGTAAAAGTTTTGTATCCCATCTATCATTGAAATTGATAGCGTCTTGAGGTACTAATGAAGATAAATGACGTCTGTGTAGCTGGTACGTAACATGTTTTGAGGAAGGGTTTCCTAACGTGTTGTTTCTCAACTTACCCCATGATTACCTAACGCAGTGTCAAACCATGGATTTTACGTTTACCCTCTTCCACGGGTTACATTTTAACGTTCCTCGTTTCCAATCCTTCGAACCTGGCAGGATTACTGACCTCAGATTAATTGTGATTATGATTGTCGTCATGTCGGTGTCAAATTTAGAAAAGGTTTGTGCTACTGACATAAACTACAGGCCACGTGAGGGAGAAAGTCGTTACTTAACCCAAAAACAGAGCAGTAATGGCCAGACTCGTTACAAGTACTTTACGGATCCATTGCAAGTTTCCAGAATTGGGTCTAGTGCTGAGGAAGGGAATGACGCAAACCGGTTTTATAGTAGAGCTCAATCCCGTAAATAACAGAAGAGAAAATAGAGTGAAAGAATGACATGAAATTGGATATGTTTTTCGAAAGTTAATAACTCAAACTACCTGTGTTTTTATATGTTTCAGACTATCAGATTACAAATAGACAAGAGGGAGAACCAACGGGACAAGGCATAGAGCCAGAAATAGAACAGACCCAGGAAGGGGAAAATGGAAACTCTGAGGAAGAAATGAAGAGTCCACTTGAGGACGTCTTCGATGAGATAACAGAGCCTGGACGGCTGCTTCCAATTATAAATAATTTGACTTTTATAGCACTTGTACTACTGCATCTTCCTGCGGCAGTTCCAGCAGTGCTGGTTCCACTCTCGTTTTTCTGTGTGGGCGCTCTTCTCATTCCGATAGTGCGAGTGAACTACTTCCTCACTCATAAAGACGATGGTGAAGATGGACGGAGTTTGGGGTCGTCATGGGCCATTGGAACCGGGTTGTACAGTTGGATTATCAGCCAAATTAGTTAAAAAATATCATGTATTGCTGTATTCCAAAGACGACGAGTTTATTTGTTTTTTCTCTTATTTCCCCGTGCTCATGGCAAGCTTACAATGACAATTTTGAGTAATCCTAAATTATCTTGACATTTTGACACTCTGCAAAAAGTAGTTTTTATGGTCCATTCAAACATGCATGCATGAAATATAAGATAAGGCTGCAAGCGCTTCACCACTTTACAAAAGTGTTGATCCACTGCAATAACAAACTTGATATTCCAATAGCAATCAAGTTACATATAACTTGTCCTAATGTACTAATAAGAATCGTAATAAATATTCACACTGAAAAACTATGTAATAATTTATGTTTATCAGTCAATGATTCCATCAGATACGTTTGTTGACTTAATCTGCAACATAGTACAGTACGTCGCCTAATATAGCATAAAACTAGTAGATAGAAACTGCTTGCGCAGACGTTTTTGTTGTTAATAAATATCTTTTGACTGACATTTCATGCCGTAATACGCCCTCTCGATATTTGTATAAGTAAATTAGACGTGGTTTTAATTAAAATATTATATTCCTACGCAAAATTTCGAAAATCAAAAAAACTTGCCTGTGTATTATAAAGTATGCCTTAAACCTAGTAACCAATACTTAACTATAGTAACTTGGTTTTACAACTCATATCATTCTGCGTACAAAATATACTTTACACTTTTAAGACCTCATGCATATGACTGTCTTTAAATTACATTCGATCTGATTAAAATCAATGATTAAGATACATAAATTAAGAAACGTTGAGATCCTAAACCCCTAGAATTTGAAACGATAAAATATTGCATACGAAAATTAGCACTTAAACACAAAAAGGAGCACCTGTGCACATTGACACAATATTGGGTACAATCCTGCCTTTCGAGCGTTGCACATTCCGGTCTAGATGTAATTTACAAGTAAAAATAAATAAGTTTCACTAAAACAGCGGATTTTTATCATTTCTTATAATGGCCCTTTTTGTTGAATACTTGAGCTGGCCACTTCGTAGTACTTCCGTTTCACACAAGAACTGACTAAAACAAAACGGCAAGAGTTTGAGAACAAAAATAGACGAGGATATCTTTCTTTTCGAAGTTGCGTGCGATAGTGCGACTTTTAAACAAAAATTTGTATGTTGTTTCCTAGTCAAGTGCAATTTAGAACCTTTGCTCTACCTGTAAATACAAAAAAAAAGGATAGGACAAAATAAAAGTAATGCTCATTTTAATAATAGCCATTAAAGAGAACAGATTCATCATAGAAATAGTGAAATGCATTTTGTTAGTAGAAAAATTTAATCTTTAAAAATAAGGCAAGTCTACTAAAGAAGAGGAGGATCATCGTCGTCCGGTGGACCTAGAGGATTTACCATAGTGACGTTGTCTTCCCAAGGCTGGGCCCTACGGAACGGCCAGCATCTTATCACAGGGATTCGATGTCGTATGCGGGCAAAATAATTATACTTGATGCCATAAAATATCCCTCCAGCGATGGCTACTAGCACACAGATGGAAATAATTGCGCCAATAGCAGAGGAATATGCTGAAATATGCAAGAAAAAACAGGAAATGATTATTCCACCAAGCATTAATTAGTAAAAGATTCACAAAATCGTAGGGGAATCTTACATCTACTGTTTAGGGAATCCTGTCCAGATGGATCAGGACGTATGCGTGGAGCTTGTTTTCTACATCTGCTCGACGAAGATTTTTCGTAACCTGGAAGGCATTGACATATACCCGACCCATCTGAAGTAGCAATACAAGTTGCACCCGTACCACAACCAAAAATTTCTTCTAGATTGCACTTGTCGCCTAGAAAACCCCAAGTTTAAATTTTGACGAAACAAGAGTAGTACGATGTTCGAGAGGTTTAACAAAAATACATACCTGGCGATGATGCCAAGGCTCCGCCGTTTTGATACTGCTCAGCTCTCTTGGCAGCCGTTTTGCGGACCTCTTCAGGATCCCAAGCCCCTGCGTTGGCATGACGACTAGAACGAGTTGAGCTTGGGTACGACCCAGAATCCCCTTGGGGTCTATGTAACATAGCGACTTCACTATGTCTAGCGTCCTGTGCAATGTCCTTTGGCTCCAGAACGGGAAATTCGCAAATTTGACTTTGTGGGAGACGGGGAAATTCTAGCAGAGTTGTGTTGGAGCAACTATCCTCTGACGAGTTTTGACAAACTTGAAGTACGGAAACAGAAGAAATATACTTTAACCCTTGATTTATACGGATATGCCCTCCGTCTATGATGAAGCCTACTTTCAGGAACCATTTCGCTTTTCTGGACGCTGGGGACGAAATCAAATTTGAAATTAAGAATCCGACCATCATATGAATATAAAGTCACTGTACAAGACTTACAATTAGCACTGCTTGTTATCTCTTGACGCTCGTTTTGACCAAGATTTTTCGATGAAAATGTATGTTTCCATGGCTCCTCCCATTGTCCAGGGAGGTCTACCCAGTAAGTAAGCTCAGGGTTTTCTGTACACAGGTTTAAGGTCACACCTCCCATCACCGTCCCCCTCTGTATCAAATTTCAAAACACAATCCCGGAACATCACAGACAGCCAACAATGGCAAGACAACAATAAAAACTCAAATGAGATGAGGTATTTACCGAAAGTTCCGTGGAGCAGTTGACATTTTCACAATGATTTGTTATATTGCAAACTGTATTAGACGCGGTGTACTGTTGTCTGAACGTTGATAATACTGACTTTCTCGAGTTCCGAACTACTCGACACAACGACGAGTACCCGTTCGCATTCGAGCCATCACTAAATTTCGTTAAATCTGCATTATCCCCTCCAACGCCTAGACATAAACCGAAATAAGTACTTTCAAATATATGACGTAGCAAAATAAAAATTTAATTAACGTTGACAGTTTGCTCACCTGATGCTAAAACTGTAATAAGGATCAGTAAAAACGGTCCAAATGTCATTGCAACTTTCGGCACACGGCCTAATACACCTTTTATATGTGTATTTGCACCCATTATTCACTTAACCTAACCTAAATACTTATAGCTTTAAATATTCTACTAAAAATTAATTCTGTACAAAAACCGCAGCCAAAAAAAATTATTTTTACAGTCGAGACAGTTTCCACTTCCTGGCCTTTAACCACTTCCCCACAAGTTAACGCTATCTCTCACATCTTTAACTGGACAGTTGTCGTTTTTTAATCTTCTTCTTACAGAATTTTCACCCATCAAACACATGCTTTTAAATTCCTTCAGGAAACATTTTCGTAAAGGATGACTTGTAAAAATACAAAAATCTATCTAGCTGTCATATGATAAAATTTGTATTGTGTGTCTGTGCGCTATTCTAGCGCAAATTTGATACACCTATTGCATAGTGCCCATCATCTCACTTTTTTCCTGTTTACACGCAAAAATCAACAAAGAGGATGATTCACCGATTGAAACTAATCTTGTTTACCTTTCAATCAAGATGACAACTGTTTTTTGAGTCAAGTCAAATCATATCTAGGGTTATACCGGCTTTCTGGAACTGTCTCTTTCTGATTGGAGAGGAGCGCTTTTGACTTTTGTGATATTGTGAAATTGTGATTTTTTTTTACTTTTGTCATACGAATACCAAGAAAGGCAAAATGAACAACCTCCTCATTACTTTTATCTTTTTAATGAAACTTATATCACATGCGAGAGAGTCTCGCCAATCTTTCACATGCAAAGGATGCGTCAGGATAGAAAGTTTAAGCTAAAAGCTAGCTGAAATAATTGGTTAAACATGAATATATATACATGGCAATGAAAGATTGCGTGTTGACAAGAATTTTTGATCCATGGGAACAGTAAAGAAGACAGTGTCATTATATATTATGCAGTATTTATATGAGCTTAAATGCTAAGTACGAATGTTTTTTAAGAAGATAAAAAGCATAGAACAAGTTTCATACATGCCATGTCATTTACACATATTAAACGTAAATAAAACTTGAAACCGGTGGGAGGTAAATTGTCTCTAAAGTTTGTACGAATCCCAATGTTTTATTTAATTTTACACTTAAAATCCTTGCATGAAAATGATGATAGTTGATGTGTATAGTACTAATGCACTCTAAAATGTATTGCTATGAAACATGATGCATTGACAAGGGGTAATGTGGTACGCATCCAACAGCTGGACGAGTGCATAACCTCACAACTTGTGTGTGACTTGTTTCGTTCGGGCTCAACAATTTTTCAGTGCTGAGTGCAGATCTATAAACGAGTTCCATATTTAATTTCAACCTTCCATCAGTTAAAGTCATTTTACCGGATCACCATGTGAGTTGACACAACTCGGCAGGATATCTGCCGTTAACTTGCCGTGTTCATTTAAACTGCCATAAAAACCTAACTCCTGCTTACCACGTTCGTAGCCATTAAGGAAACACTGAACTCGTTTTCATCCCAATGACACCTATTTGAAATGAATCATTAAACAGTTGTCGTGGTTTTTGTTTCGTCTGTTTCAGTCCCATTAAATTTCCAATTTGAAAAATAAATAAATAAAGGCACGTTAGCGCCGTGGGTTTTATAAGAAAAATAAAATGCCTACGATCAGTCGCTTAGACCAAATTTATCGGGCCTTGGTCTTATCAAAGTTTTTCTCCAAAGGATGGGGCAATCCAGAGAACATGAAGAAACTGTTCCTCTTTCGGAAGTTGATCTCGGATCGGGACATGTGCCAAACATTAGTTGACGAAAGTCCAGAGATTATTATTGACAAGGTGGCACTTGAGGAGGCAGGGGACATTCAGTTGATTGACGGACACTTTGAAAGCCCGTTAGTGAGACACCTCCCAGGTCTTCTACCAAAGCTGTCCGAGACAGCGCACTTCCAAATGGTTGTTCCCACTAAGTGGAAGACAGTGGACAGGCCGGTTGTGATTCAAATGGCAGGAACTGGAGATCATGTACGTTATCAAAATGAGTATACATTTTCAATCGCCGAATAACTAAGATTTTTTGCTTCACAATTTAACAGTTTTTCTGGCGACGAAGAAATTTGTTAGCGAAACCCCTCCTGAAGGAACATGGCATAGGGTCTATTATCTTAGAAAATCCTTTTTACGGTTACCGGAAGCCACAGGAGCAAAGGTAACGACCGAATACTACGTATTTCGGAAAAAATACACACTTATAAGTAACTAATGTTTAACACATACGTAATCTGTGGTTTATTCAATTATCATCAAGACGCTCCAATTTGCTAAACGTGGCTGATCTGTTTATAATGGGGGCTGGACTCATCCTGGAGTCGCTGGCTCTGTTCAGGTGGTGTGAGCGAGAGCAGTACGGACCATTTTGTCTTCATGGAATATCGATGGGAGGCCATGTACGTACGTATGACAGTAGTGTTGGCGAAGATTTTCCTATTTTTGTTTTGTGATGTTCCGAACATTCTCGTTGTTTTAAAAGATGGCATCATTGGCAGCGACCAGTTGGCCAAAACCTGTCTGTTTAGTACCTTGTCTTTCATGGACCACTGCCTCTCGCGTATTTACACAGGTTAAAATTCACACAGTATTTACATAGGACCTGCTTTAGCTTTGCCGGACGATGATAATTGACATAACTTTTAACTGTCGATAGGGGGTAATGGCTGGAGCCATTGACTGGAAGTCGCTTGAAGATCAATTTTCAGGGAATAGCGTATATCGTGAGGAAATTTGGAAAATGCTACAGCCCGACGATACCGATGTAAGGCGATATTCAATATTGTAAAACTTTCCAAACTATCTATCGTTACGGAATTTGAAAAAAACATACGATGCGTTGGCTGATTCTATAGAAAGCGTACATAGCAGGGAAGGATTTTGTGATTCACTACGCAAGTAAATCTGGATCAGACCCTGTCAACACTAAAACCCTGTTGCAAAACATCCTCCACTTTTTGAAGGACAGAGGGCTCATGAAAATGGTCGAGAGCGTGGTCAGCTCACTGCCGGAAACAAAAATGGACTTTTTGAGTTCAAAGGCGACACACATTCAACAGTGGCTTCAAGACAATCAGTCCCCTCGTCCAGCTGGTAATGTACAAGAAGAGTCGTTGCAGTTCATGCGAGGGATTATGGACGAGTGCACCCACCTCAAAAACTTTAGTGTTCCTGTCGATCCCGAGCTGATTATTGTGGTGGCGGCGCGCTACGACGCCTACATGCCTCGTGAGGGAACCGTTCCCATCGACCATCTGTGGCCGGGTTGCGAAATTCGGTATGTCGAGTGTGGACACATTACTGGCTACGTTTTTCACCAAAAGTTGTTCAGGCAAACAATTTCGGAGGCGATAGAGCGGCATAGAGCCAAATACTTTGCCGACGGAACATTAAGAGTGCCTCAAAGGCAACAGTTTCAGGCTTCCGAGACGTTGTTGAGTAAAGATCCTATGGGAAATGTGTTGGAATCTGAACCTGCGCCAACGCCAGTTTCAGCGAGTTCCACAATGTCGGCGTCACAAGCGTCGATACAACAAACAACGCCACCAAGAGCACCACCGAGCTGACAAGCCTGCCTTGTGGCGCCGTAGTTTTTTTCTTTTGTTGAAATTGTTTACAAAATTAATCCTGCTGACCATTTAGTGTAGCTGTATTAATGTTATTTATTAAATTATGGCTTGTGAGATTTACAAGATATTTTTTACATGAAGAGATTAGACTGAGTAATCATCAAAGGTAAACAAATACAAACATTTACTGGCCTTGTGCCTTTTAACGGATAAATAAAATTTATAGACAACATAGTAGTTATTTCATTGTCATTGTCAAATAGGATGTTTGTTTACATATGCTGTATGCTTCAAATTAGTTAACATTTGCTGTGATATTAGTGAAGAATGTAATTAAAGTTGAAATTAATTCATTTTAACACTGATTTACGAGTTGGAGCCATTTTGCAAGTAGGCGCAGACGTGGGCATCCATCGTGGGACTTTTCTTCTCAGGCTGTCCATGTTTTTTAATGCTGATCCGAGTCCAAAACATTGCCGTCCTCAGAAACCATTGGCATTGAAGGGATGACCAGAACTGTTTCAGCGATTCCTCTGGTCACACCTAGATTATAGTAAAAAAGCTCCATACCTGGCAGATTGATCATTGAGTATCCTAGCGAATCAAGGTACGCATACGCTCCGACCAATTGATCACAAAGTTCTCGTATTTTTAATATTGCAAATTCCATTTCTCTTAATTGTGGATCGTCTGAGTCTTGTCTGGTCCCACCTGTACATGCTACTTCATCCATTACTTCATCGCGGTTTCCCTCTTCTTCCTCAGCCGGACCTGTGATGCTTGTCGAATTCAAAGTGACCGGTGTCCCAGGTCCAGGAGGCGTCTGCGGAAACTCTAGATCAACGAACTGGTGGGTAATGTTTGTTAACTCGTTGGTTCCCAGGGAAATTGGCTGGAGGAGATTGCCCATGGGTCCAAAGATGATAGACGGGATATTGTTGTGGTTAGACTGAAATGGAAAAAAAAGTTGTTGAAACTGTTACCAATAGATACTGTGACCTTTCCCATACTTCTGACATGCTGCCATTAATTATTACAAGAATCCGTTTACCTACCCGGTTTTCATCAGAATACGTGTCTGCGCTAACATTGTCCTCTGTAACCTCGGTTCGCTGAGTCCCCAACTCCGGGAGAAAAGGTTTCTGAGACATGCTTGAAATGGGCCGGAAAGATAATCAAGTTTTGGAGTTCTCCACTGAGTTCGGTCCCTTGGTCACAATTTCAATCACAAAAAAATTAGCCCGCTGAAAACTTTGACGAATGGACTGGCTCCTCAGGTTTTCCACAAGATAATAACAAGTTCCACAATAAATAACGCAAAATTGCTTACAAATGTTTAAAATTATGTCGGACACAACTTAAGTAAATACAAAGGTCTAAACAATCCACTGAAAACAACTGACACAAATCTTCACAACACTTATTCCTTACCTTAACCTTACATTTTTTCCAAACAATGGCGATAGCGGCAACCCGTACACCGCCTGAAATAACTCGCTAACAACGCATGAAATGACGTTTTTGTAAACTTATGATTCGGCGTGTATTTTACTCATTCTTGCACAGACAATTCCAGCATCCAACAATTCCAAACTTCTTTTCTTTTTTTGTAATTTAACAACTGTCTTCAGTGCATTGAAATTTTCATCATAAATTTATGCTTTTACGTTTTTTAGAAGCTTCGTTAAATTTTACTTTTCGTCCAAGTTCTTGTACTATCCTTCATTTTGCATTTTTTCCCATTCCTGAACTTCCAACTTCCTCTAAATGTAAGATTATCGGACCCCATCACCCGTTGTCATTCATAAATCACTTTTTTTTCTTCAAACGTTTTCTATGGAAAATCCCAAATTTATTCATTTTTCTTGACAAAATACGTATCAAAATGCAAATAAGTCTTCAAGTCTTGCAAAACCCACAAAGATCCTGGGTCTTCATCAAAGATTCCCTCGCCACAAACTTTTAAAAGATTTTTTTACTCCATCTTCGCTAAACTATTTCCTTCTTCCATGGTCTTAATGCGGTCTTATAATCCCATTTCATAGCTGAAAGCACACTACATTTTTCAAGAAAAAGAAATACAAACAAGAGGAAGATCTAATAAGGAAGTTTTTTCTTATTTACATCCCCTTTCTAAAATATACACCAGAAGATAGAGTAGATTTTTGTTTATTCATTATTGCAGTTTTTTATGATCTATTTACTGCAGCAAAAAAAATGCTACATGCCAAGTAGAAAAAAAGTATTAAACAAACATTCCAGCAAGTTTTGCTGGTTGACTTTTGTGGAACGTAAAAAGTTTTTTTTTTGTTGCAACATCAACATTGTTTGAACTAGTTTATTGATAGTTATAAGTTTTAGGTTTTGGTTAGAGAAAGTATAAGAGCGAGAAAAAGGAATGCAAACAAGTTGGAGTTGAAAAAAAAATGTAATTAGGTTCTTCTGTAGGATTTATATTATGGTTTTCTTTGGTGAAATGTTGCCAAATGGCTTTGGGTGAAGAGAAAGTGGAATACATTTTCATTGGGCGGAAGTAAATGACGATAATAGTGGTGGTGATAGTTGGGAGGGATGAAAAGTATAACTGGTATTTATACGTTTTTTCTCTTTTGCTTTCTCTCTAGAAAAAAGGAATGGACCAGAAGAAATTTTGGGACGGTCCAGTGTCCAGTCTTTTCGTTGAAAGATTGTGAAAGCAGGAAATTGAGGGGAAAATTTATGAGAAAAAAATAGAGCACTGACCAAGAGCAAGTCTTGCAGAATATGAGGCTTTTTGGAGGCAAACACGTGATAGGTTTCCCAAAGATTCGCAATGGCGATAACAAAATGAAAGAGTTTCTTACAACTGGCTTAATATCTTTCAAGGAAGTTGGGTAAAATAAAGGGTTTTTCTGTAGGAGAAATGCATATATTTGCTTGAAAGAGAATGTTGGTTATTTTTACTGTAAGGCAAAGGCAAAAAATTGCATCTATGGAGAAAATGGACACTTTTCTATGGGAGCACATGTTATTATATCTTAATTATACACATGCTCTTAAGATTATCTTGATGAAAGGTTGCGTTCTTTGATTTCCCGATCGTAACTGATATCTAGGATAATTATCCTCATATAAATCAAATCCAAATGCACGTGCTCAGTGATGACTACCATGTGAACACGTGAAAGAAAGTTTTACGGTGCACGGGTTGGGGTTTCATCTTCAACGATTGTATAAAATCCACCAATAAGCTACATTTTTTTCCAGAAGCCTTTTGTTGAATTCAATCATGTACGTTTATGTGTAAATTTTGGTTAGATAGTTACCCTACCCGCCACAAGAGATTCTTCTGTACTTTAAACCTATTTCAATAGCATAATTAAATTACAAGAGGCGCAGCTGATCTACGAAGTGAAAAATAATGTTTGGCATTCTAGAGAAAACGCTTATCAAATACCTGTCGCCAGTTTTTTTCGGGGAATTTAATGAAAGCTGGCATGACTTTTAAACTTAAACACGTCGATCATTTCTTTTTGAAGATTTTACACTTAAGTGTACTCGCTTTCCTTGGAATATCCTACAAAAATGAAGTAGAGAAAGAGCAGATCCGATTATGTGCTTTCTCTTACTTGATTTTCCATTATTTTTCCAGAAATTAGGGATCCTCGTGCGAAAACTTTGTTGTAATTTGCGCATCAGATATTTTAAGAGTGCCACTTTTCATCTTGAGTTCAAGGAAAAAACCTGAACCTTTCGTTATGATCACAGACAGAAAGGTAAGTCAAAAGATCTCAGAATAGATTATTACTTTCATTGACGTCAATGCCAAAATAGTTTTGGGGTAACTCAAAACAAACTGCAGTATTGCTTTCACCAGCTGAATTGTAGAAACAAAAAAATAACGATAAGTCAAAGGAGTCCCGTGAGCTTTTTTAACCCCGTAATTGTTTATGAATTTGAATTTCAACAGCAGCATTGTTCCAAAGTCCCTTTGCCATTATTTCCATTGCTGATTTATGCATGAGCTTCATGTTTACTTTGGCTTTTACAGGTGACAAGTGTAAAGCAAAACAGAAGTTGTTGTTCTTTCAAAATCATGATCATGACATGACATACCTACTTGAAACTTAAAAGTTTCCTTCGTGATGTGACATTAAAATTGCATCAAAAATGATAAACACATACGTCTTTCCAAGTATGAAAGTAGCTATCTAGTCTCTTTTAGTAGCGTAGCAATACTAAAAGTCCTTAAAAAACATGCTTGACCACGCAATTCAGAAGCAGCATTCCATTTTGTAGCATATTTTTTTATTGAGGATGTGCACGCGTTCTGTGTGCTAATTACCTCGTCACAATTAGAACACCAGGCACGTATTGTCGTCAAAAGTGACAAAAAAGAACAAGCAGTCTTCTCGTTTTGTCTTTGGAGACACTCAATCATATTTTTACTTACTCTAGGAACGTTCTACATAGTTTTTTTATATTATGTACAAAGCATTCCATTGTCATTCTCATCTTACCATTTTCATTTCATCATCCAAGACAAAGAGTGAATTTTCAAAAGAGACTTTCATGTCAATTACGAAATAGCTTGCTTGAAGGTTGTGTTGCATGTTGTTTTTTTTGCAGTTGTTATATCGTAAATTTAGCAGCCTAAGGCAGACATGTAATATTTTCCTTTTCGCGATTTGACGCATCTTTTTTCAGACTACCCGGAGAAAATTGTGAAATACATTATTAAGCGTTTTCGTATTTCGTGTTTTGTTTGCAAAAATTGCTTGGGATGTGTGTAGGCTCGGGTTATGTTTTATTTCCAGAACGGGAGCTCCCCAAAGACGCACTGGAGGAAACATTGAACATCGTGCCACCTGTTTCTTTAAGCTTAATTTACCAACGTCACCATTAAATCGCTAAGGAGTTGGAGATAGACCTTGTATCGTCTAGGACGACATCATGAACAATATTGCGACGAGCAAGAAAGTACACTGAAGGGAAATGAACAACGGAGGAACGTAAACAGACGGAATACGCTTTCAATTTCCTGTTAGTTGTGTTTTGGAGATGTTCTTCCAAGTCGGAAATACTTTGTGGAGAAAACTGGTTTATTTTTTTACATTTTCGACTATAAGCATAAAGCGTATTCATAAAAGCGATGAAGGCAAGAGAACAAAAGCTAAAGAACATAGGCAATATATGCTTTGAACATATTCTCGTAGGAATTCAACTGCCAAATTGAAATGGATTTTAAGATAACATGTAGTCGGTAGTAAAAGTCCTTTTATGAACACTTTTGTCCTGACTTTTGTTTAATCTGGAAAAATATGTAAATTGAATTTGACAGACAAGAGGAAACATAAAAGTCTCTGAAAAAAACGGAAGTTAATTAGCAGCGAGGGTTTGGAATTGCGAGACACGTAGTGGGACACCCATTGTCTTTTGAATTTTGACAAAGTGGCTGAATTCAGCTACGCAGTTATTTGACAATATATCCGGAAACGCGTCAATTGAATGTTCTGAAAAACTGGTACAGTTCGTGTGCATGAATAAAAACTACCCGTACTTGAGCGGGTGTATAGTACACAATCGACTACGGAACGTTAAAAGCTTGTCTTGTTTCCTCCCACAATGTACAAGCAGATTTTTATCTACAAGACATTTTTATGAATGAAATGATGCATGTCACAAAAAATTTCACTTTGTCACATCATCCTATTTTTAACGTATCATGTTATTTCACCTACGCTAAAAATACTTGTAAAATGAAAGGGAGCAAAAGCCCACATATGTAAGGAAAAGGAATTCAGGTTGTCAGGAACCAAAGTAAAAAAGTCGGCAATGCTGCGAATCCACAAATAAAATCCCGCATTCCCTGGAATAAAAGTGGCTGGAATCAAATCAACAAAGTAGATAGCCCACGCGAAAAAACATAATATGATTTTTAATTTCCAGTCATCAGCATATGTTAGCATACTTTTGCAATCACTCTATTGTTCTCATGTCTACAAACACATAAATACATTACAGAAATGTCTATTTAAAAATACGGGCTAACAAAAATGTAAGGGAAAGCTTATGCTTAGCGCTCCTTCAAGGCTCCTGAAGCCCTTTTTAGTCGGAAAAAGTTTTGTTCTTTGCAAAGACCATATGGTGGCATTTCAATTTGTATTTTCCATGATTTCCAAAACTTTTCAGGCTCTTTCTTCTTCTTACATTTTTTCGCTGAAATTCATTTTATACCATGGTATGCAACAAGCTGTCTAAATTAAGACCTTGAGACTTAAGTTTCGTGTTCGGGGTTGATCGCTAGCGATGCTATTTTTATGCTAACATATTCATAACATCTGTATAGGCAAATATAACTTGTTTTTAACATTTTTTGAGAAAAAGTTTCCATTCTCCCCGTGGTCTTCTGCTGGTTGGTTTTCGCTAAGGGTAAAAGAGACGCTTTTTATTTTCAAATCTCCAATTTCAATAAAATGAAGTAAAATTCATAAAAATGTGCTTTTCAAGACAAGTATTCGGCATAATAAATTAAGGTTATTAAACATGCATTTTCTAATAGTGTAAAGCAACTTGGCTGTAAATCCAACTTGTGGAGAATTACCAAAATAATTAAGTTTCATCAAAACAGTTTCTCCTTTACTTACAATATAATTATTGTAGATACCTATGACTTTAACTTTAGATGAGTAAACGTAACTTGCAAAATTATCTTATGCCTACTTTGTTTTTGTACCGAGAATACTGAGCTAAATACGTTGTCAAATTAGGACCCTGGATAGGGGCGCCGTTACCAACTATAATCTAATCTAATCTAATCTAATCTATTATCCAAGTTTTCTGCATTCATTAAAAAACATATAAGCACAACAAGGATATAAACAAAACACACCAGCATGCAGCAGGAGTAGGCAGTCGGCAGTGCAAGAGTTTTTTTTTTTGCAAGCTTTCATTTCCCCTTCCATTTGGCCAACTTTCACCAGTCAGCATTTGACTGCCACTGGAGAAGCATCTTAGTCAAAGAAACAAGAAACATGTTATTTTATTACTTGGAAAACTCAACGTTCGCTAGAGCGCATTGAATTACATTTCCGTACTCTGCCTGACCAATAAATTCACTTTTATTTTCGCACCCAGCCGTTTTAATTAACCGTGCTGGAACAGCGCATGTATAACTATAATTAAGTGAAAGTTATTAAAGTGACAATATCACGGTTAAGGTGAAAGCTTACAAAAATAGCTGGTAACTCTGTTCTCCTCTTAGTTGCCAACATTTCACAAGACAACGTTTCTCTCATTAACACAAGCAATAATTGTGACAGTTGCGGCAACATCTCAACTTCATCTGCGTCATCTTCTCTTTCTTCTTGTACAACACCATCTGTATCTCCATCTGTTTTCACTAGTGGGTTCAAACAGCAGTTTTTCTTACGACGCGCTCGTCTTGGATCATCATCATCACCAGAGTCGTCAATCAAAAGGACGAAATTGTCGCTGGATTCCGTGACCCATGCCAATAAGTACCCTTCGTCTGCATCACTTCTTTTTGACTTAGCAAGAAACAATTGGATCAAGTTCACCAGGTACAAAAAGAAAATAGTTTTATGTAGTTTTTACGAGAACTCGTAAAATCCTTTCGTATCTGATTACCCCAATGCGAAGTATTATCTTTGTACGTTTTCCCGGATTTAGAACAGGTCTTGTCATTTTTAGGAACCAAAAGGTAACATCAGAGAGACACAAACTAGAATTGGGTTGTCAGTAAAATCATTTAGAACTTGGTTGGATTGGATGACAGAGAGATTAGTATACGACTTTTCATAGGCTTCGGACATGATTCGTAGCTAGCTATACAGTATTTTTGAATGTGCAGTTTTTATGGCTGCTGAATGCATGCATGGCTGCACGGGCAAACATAATGACCATGGAAACGACTAGAAAAGTAGAATAATGAGGATCATGACAATGATAAGTGTAGCATTAGCATAACAAAACAAAGTAGTATTCGCTTCATGGGTAGTCTAGTGTTTTAATACGTAGCAAGATTATCTACTGACCCCGACAAAAGGTTTACTTCACTGTTTCATTTGGATACTTACTTGACTGGTAGATTTTCAATGAAAATTAAAAAATGCATTGAATTTCGATTGTGTTTTTAAGTAGAAAAGTAATACTAGGGCTTTGGCAAAGAAAGAATGTGCCTGTCTGTGCTCAATTTCAGTATATTACGTAAATAAGAATTACGATGCTCTTGGAAAGCATTTGGGTAACATTTGCATGTTTTCATGACTGTCATTTTGATGTTCCATGTACAAAAGTCACACAACGTGAAGCTGCCGTCAGAAGCTGCTATTGTGTTTTCATTTTCGTAGTCGGATCGGAACCATTTTTTTGTCTGAAAGAGCTGCAAATTGGCTTTCTTACGTGAGGAAACCAAGTTTCAGGTCAGATAAAAGTCAAACGGAAAAAACAAGCAGTAGTGATTCTCTTTGTGGATATCATAGGCAGTTTTCCATTACTGCCATTTACATAACTACATTTGCGAAAATATAATAATACGCCAACTGCGCGAAGAGGATAACAGGAAAAAATGCGATAACGATGTGGGGATTTGGTTATTTCACGATGGCGAAGAATTACTTCACTGATGTCTTGATAGAGCACGTTGAAAATACATTGGTAAAAGCACTTTAGGTTTTGTTGCAGTGCTATTTGCGACGGAATAATGTTGTTCAACGTTGGTTTCCTGTTTTCTTGCTCAATCAATGTGAATGTTTCAGGTAGGTAGGTAATAGAGAGAAACTGTTGTATGTGCTGTTATCTCTCTGAAAGGGACTTTGATTCAGAATGGCTCATTGGTTCAGAAAATAAGAGAATATACCTAGTTACGGTTGACGAAAATGCAATTTTTGGATTTGGCGACAGATTCGCGGTATTGTAACATTCCAAAAGATGAATTTCAATTGAAAAGCAACAAACCAAATAAAAAGTAGAAAATTAGAAAGCGGGCAAATAATTAGTTGCATAAGCGCTTGAAACAATTAGGATGAAAATAGGTCTTCAACAAACTGACTTAATAGGATAGTGAAATGGATGGGAAAAATGCACACATGCCTGCAAACTTTTGCTCAGGAAAACTCTTAGGAGTAATTTTTGTAGATTGAAAAACTTCCATATTCATTTCATTAGCATGGACTCAAAAATAACGCAAATGCCTTTCTGTATGGTTCTTTCGAATTACTTTTCCCTCTTTCTTGGGATTACACTGTGTACTTGTACTGTGTTTAAACTAGATCGGTCGGATTTCGAAAATCCCGTTCTTCTGCATCAATTCAGTACTTGAACACCGGATTACTTCGTACGCCTTCGTCTTGGTCGTCATCCTCAGTGCCATTGGCAACCACGAAATTCAATCAAGATGACGAGGAATACGATGAAAACATACCTGCCGCAAACCACCTCACGGAACCACTTTTGCGTAGGAGGAGCTCTTCCTCTGCCTCTGGATAGACAACGGATCATTCTCTTTTTTGCCATCTTTGTTCTCGCCTCAACACAAGCTGTACCCGCAAGGATGCTAAGTAAGTACAAATGTTTGTCCATTCAATGTACAAATGTTGAAATGCTAAACGTTAATATTGCTTCCAAGCAATTATGCTAATGAACATTCATCAACATATTGTGCTACATTATCATCATCAAATTAGCTGTATTGATTGTATCAGTAAGTAGCAAAAGTAAATATTACCTTTCAGGACATATCTAGCTGAAAACCTTTTACACTGCCAGGGTCAAAGCATGGCGTAGCTTTGACAGTCCCAAGATACATCTAGTGATCCGTTAGTAGAAGACGTTCATTTAACGTCTGCATAAAAAATTTGTTTGTCCTACCCCTTACGAAGTCTTTATTGTTTGCAGGAACCTCCTTTGTCACTTGTATTGGGATGGTTATTCCCAATCAATTCTAAAAAGCAACCATGGCGGTTGTGCACCTTTTCCAATTAGCGAAACCATTCCAAACCGTATACATGGTACTGCTTCACTTTTCAGGTTAGGGTAGGGTATTTTTTATACTACTGTTCAATGTCGAACTTCACTTTTAGCTCTGACTTTAAGCTCGTGGTGTTTTTTGCGGGAATATGAAGCTTTGATGTTTGCGTGTGCGAATTTAAGCTTTCAGCGCAGTATCGACGATCTCGATGGCATAAATCAGGTTCAGTTCCCTAACGAGTTAAGGCATCATTCCCGCAAACTATATGGCTTGATATCAAGACGATTCAAAACTCAAGTAGACAGGTTAACAAGTCGGGTTCCCCTCAATTTCAGAAGACCTGCGGTCTGCATGTTTTTACCTCTGGTTTGCATCATGGCGTTCTCTCCAGAGAAACGATTTTTTTTCGCATTTGAGTACTTGGGCTCTAGAAGTAAGTATGCTTTTAGCTATTAGATAAGGCGGTTTTGTGTTATATTTACCTTGACTGATGCAAAGAAAAGTGAGTTCATTAATATGCAAATTCTGTTGTACACCCAACGCAAAATACCAAAGACACGGGTATGACGTCAAGTTTTATAAGCGATAAAATTGATATGCAAAAAAGGCGATCTAAAAACTCTGGCGCTATGCTGTGTAGTTGAACTTTGCAAATGGCTGAAGCTCCAAATCCTAAGTGAGTAAATGGTAATTCAATTTACTCCATAAGGCAAAGAGTCCTGTTCAAGTAAGTAAAAGTTTTTGAATGTGGAGATGTCGACTAGAGTATCAAAGAGAAATGGGCTAGAGTGTAGGTATATGGAAAAAGTATAATTGCGTTTAAATATTTTCCTTTTTTCACTATACGCCTTTGTATCGATCCGTTCAAGAAAAAGTTGAACAACTTGAACTTCATTTAAATTACTCTGACTGTATACAGTTTGTTTAGTCCTTCGGCTTGCACGCGTTTATACCATGTCAAGTTCTGCGTAACCAAACCAGTTAAAATGCTGCGCTGTGCTCATTTCACGGGGGAAAACGAAATCATGCACTTATTGATTGAAATTAGAGTTGGATGAAAGTACGCAAACAGTTCTTTCTTGTCTCACAGTTTCTTAAACACCTAACAGAGGTTATGAAATGATAAATAATAGCTTAAATTTTACTCTGAAACACCATCAATGCCAGTGAATTTCATAATATAGAAATATTTCATACATATTCTGATTCCAATTTCCGTGAAATTTCCTGTCACACAAATTGAGTGAAATGAACAAAGTGCATGATGTAATCCTTAGAGTCAGAACTCATTTCAAAATGAATTTTGAAGAGGAGACGGCAGATGAAATGGGAAGCATATTGCGAAAGCAGAGACAAAAAAGAAAATACGAAAAAACTGTTTAACGAACTATAAATATGCTCATTGGAGCGTTTTACTGTAAAATTAATATCAGACCAAGTTAATATTTTTGAGCTACTCTGTGAGTACAGACTTAGTCGGGAGCATACAATTATGCCCATTTTGGTTTGAAATAAGGCGAGTGTGTTACCTCATGCTACTAATAGTGTCATTTTACACTTCAACGATCTGGAAAACAATTAGCTGATAGGGTCCGAACGGAAAAGACTACATATTTGTTTGTTCTTGCAATACAATTCTAGATTTTAGAGATGTCTACTTTTCTCAAACAGCAGGGCATTATTGGTGCCAGGTTATGATTTTAGGAAATTTAATGATGTTCATCACAGACAAATCAATAATGTAATTTTATCTTAGTTTCAAAAACTGATATTCGTTTAAATTATCCTTTAGGCTCTGGCAGTAACAAATCTGTGGGTACGTCGTCGTCCCAATCATCCCCTTCTATTTCTGGACACAACAACGGCCAAGTACCATTGACAGCGAGTGTTCCCGTAAGTATTAATTTTCAAGCATTCGATATGAAAACGTGTTAACTTCAAAGATGCCTGTCTGCAAGATAATTAGTTTCTGGGCACACGATCGGGTAGGAGCAGAGTTATTTTACTTCGCACAGTTTGGAAGCAGTGTTTCCTGGTCCATGTCTTCCCCGGGCGTGTAGTTTTTGCGCAGTTACATTGCGTGTCCTCGTATTCGCCCAGCATCAAATTTAGTATTCAGTGCAATATTAATAGAACTACTTCACAGAACATGCCTTTCGTTCTTATACTGTAAAAAAGGAAACTGTTGTTGACCTTTCCGTCCCCTACAAAACCAAATTTCCAGTATAATGGTACTGTTCAGGTAGTTCTTTAAGAGCGAAAAATGTCAGAGAAATGTCTTGTACTTACACTAGACGCATTTGTGTATTTTGCTGAAAAACATGTTTGGCTACCCAACTAGTGTGAAATGAAACAAAAATTCCTATTTTGACCATGCCTATGTTGGGAATACATTGAGTATGCATGAGCATGCACATGTTGTGAGAACAACGAGTTTTCTTCCACACAAGTGCACTTAATTACTCAGCAGTTTTGGTCTATTCCAGGAAGAAGAGTTGGAACTGGAAAATCTGAAGGGCTCTAGCAACAAAGGCAGTCTTACAAACAAATTGGACCCTTCAAGCGCGCCTACACCTGGTGCTTCATCTTCACCCACAGTGAAACCACTTGCATATGTCAAGAAACCTGAAAACGAAGAGACTCCTGCCCTGAGCGATAATGCAAACAGTCTAAAGTATGGTGGCGCAAATGCTGACATTGAAGAAGCTCTTGCAAACATGGTTCACATTCCAACAAGTAAACCCCCATCATTATCGGTGAAGAGTAGTGGTGGCTTTGGATCCTTTCCATTTGGAGACACAGTCAAGCGGACGCGAAGCACCAGCAGCAGTTATGCAAGTGGAGGTCATGGCGGACTACTAAGTCGATCTGGGACTAACCTTGAGGTGGATTATACCCCACAGGACATTGCCGAGTACATTTTCTGGAATAAGGATGAGCGTGGCGTGGAACTAGCTTTGAATGACTTCGTGCAGGAAGGCCTCGTAAGAAAAAAATCCCATTTTCACGAAAAAGCTAAAAAATTCAGTTATTTTTCTCTTGCGGAGCGTTAAAACAAGTAGAGCAATGAACAGTCCCATTGATTTTCAGTTTGAATTATGTATTCCTTGGGTAGATTTCAACTCAGGACGCGGTTAGATTTTTGGAAGATGTGAAAGATGAACTAAACATGTTAAAGAATCGCTACGATTCAACTCTAGCATTAGGGGGGCGGACAGGATCATTGCCAAGAGATTGGGATGTTACCAACTCCCACGTATGAAAAAACCATATAATTTTCATTAGGAAGTTTTACCTTTTTCAAGCACATCCAATATGTTGGCATTCTTATCACGATAGGATGACCGCGGCTTCTGGGAAGTTCCGTTACGATCAGTGAGCAAAAAGCAATCTTATTACGGCAATCCTTCAAATCCTTCCAGTTACATGACAGGGAGTAATCAGTACTACATGCCTTCCTCGTCAACATTCGCATCGTTGGAGCTGCCGTACTACCCCTCATCAAAATCAGCGCCCTCATCATTCCGATCATATAACAAAGTAACTAAGGACACCATTCCAGTAGGTAACCCTGCCATGGCCACGAATTCCATTGAAGATATGATCGACTATGAGGAAATCATTGACAAATTACGCCAAGCGGATGCTGAAATGAGGGAGGTAGTTTTGCAAAGAATAATTTACCAACTAGCACGGGAGCTCTTTTCCATGGGTTTGGTGCAGTCATCGGGGAATTCGGTCCCGGCTTTTACAAAATTTATCGAGAATTTATCGGCGAACGGAAACATTTCAAAGGATCTCGAGCGGTCTGTTTTGGGTAAGATCACCTCTAAATTAATTATCATATAGATATTTTAGTAGTAGTACTAGCAGCTGACCTAATGGCCTTCGAACAGACTCTGAAACTAACTTTTGTCTCACCTTTCCCCAGAAAATTTAGTACAGGCTCTTGTCGATGCTGCTAACGAGCAAGGTCTGCTTAACGCAAAATCCTCTCAGTCGTCATCCCCAATGGAAAATCAATTGAGCTCCTTAGCTGGTGCTGTTGGGAAATCTGGACTGGACTCTGCAACCCCTAAGCCAGTACTCAACAAGAAGAAGCGTGTTTAAATTTCTCTGCTACCAATTTCGTCGTATTTTGTCCTATTTTCGTCAAAATCTACGTCATCACTACAGACTATGCAATCAAAATCAACCAAATTCGTAACTTTATTGGACCTGTCACAAACCAAAAACCTGTTGGTATAAGATAAACAAACATTTATATTTTGAAGATTTAGCTGTAAAAACTACATTGGAAGCTTAAAAACAATTTGCTGGAAACAAGTTTCATTAGAACCGGTTCCTTTTACTAAACTTAGGGTGAAGATGGAGAAAAGGCGAGGAAATTATAAGATTGATCTTTTATCAAAGAGAACAGTGTATGTATTTTAACGAAACAAAACTGGAGAGTATCATTATTATACGTATCTTGTAATAAAACATAACTGGGTGTGTTGATTTATATTTATACAAAAAAAATATTACTTGACAGTTTTTCAAAGGCTTTATTTTTCCCTCTAGTGAAATAACATGGTTGAAAAGCAACAATAATAACGTGACTTCTACTTTCTCTATTCCATTCTTTCACCGTCATACATACGGACAGCCTCATTAAGTATTAAAGTAAACAAACTCGGTGCTCTCATAAATTATGAACTAGTTTTCCCTGTACCACACGAAGGGAGATAAAGAAAGCTTCAGCATATACTTCCCGGCTGCCTATAACTAGATTGACGCAGGTGGACGATCTGAAAAATGTTCGGCTATACATCTGGGTAATGGATACCTCTGATGGATAATGCTTACTTTTAAACGGGGTTCGATTTCAGTTTTGCTATCCGTTTAATGATGTGACAGTTACAGAGAAAAAAATGCTAAAAATAGTTGAAATGCAAAAGGTAAACATGGGATTTCTTGTAAAAACGTTGTTTGCAGAAAGGACAAGCTGCATGTAGCTAAAAGTAAGCCAACTTTTCTGTAAGGTATGCGTAAAAATGCTTTACCGAATACGTACATACAGTTCAAATGACGCAGCGACCTGAGGGGATAAATGACTTTTTGATCAATCATTAAAACAAGAAGGGAATCTGAATTGTCTTTGAAATGTGGCTATAACACTGGGGAAGGTTCTAGGTAAGTCATGCTACCCTTGTGCTCTTCTACATTCTAGTGGTGCAACAGTCGGTAGACGACAAGTAAAAATTAACAGGATGAATCTGAAGGCTTTTAGTGATATTAACACTTTCAGCTTGTGTTTTGATTGATGAAGTGGCATAGAAACTTCTTGAGATACACAACAGTTGACATGTATGAAGAATACTGGTGAGAATTCCCCCCCCCCCCATCATTTCCCTTGGACAAATAAATGTTGCACGACTTATCCACGATTATATCCTTTTCATGTCTAAAATTGCTGTTGCATTGTACCGGGACAAATTGTTAAGCAGCCAAAGCCACTTTATAAATATGATAAATGCTGTCTGTCCGTCTGCTATCTACAGATCTTGGTGACCTTTAGACCTTAAACTTCTCAGATTTTACCAACAATAACCAATGTTAGAAAGCATGACATCGTAAAATCATAAACTTCCAAGTTTACATCCTAAACTTGAAACTTAAAATCTAAAACCTGAGACTTTGTTTACATTCTCAACCGCTTTCTCTTCTTTCTGACTCTCTAGAACAGTACTGAAGTTTGTGGAGAAAGTCGAGACGAAGTCAGACCAGAATGCAGGCATAGTATCATCCAATGTACGGAAAACAACAGCTCGTGAATTTGTCCAACTCATTAAAGTGACGGAAAATATGCTGTCGCAAACAAAAATAAAATGAAACTGTGATACCAGGAATAAGATAAATTTTCATTGTGAACAGTACGATTTTTTACGATTAGGATGCAAGGCTTTTTGTTTCATAGGAAAAATTATTTTCAATTTTGTTTCAGGCTCTCTAAATTGACTTGACACAACACGATGATGAGTAGAAAACGTCACTGTAATGGAAATAACTTTATTATTTTAGGCTGAGAACAGCGGACAAGATAACGAGATTATTACAAGGCTGCTCAACTGGGTTGTAATTTTAGGGATTCAGGATGGAAGCAACTATATAATTTCCGCACGCAGATTACCCATCCGACACAGCAAGTATCGTTTGACAAAGCGCTTCTGGTTTTTATGCTTGTAATTTAATCCCAATCTCGTGTATCATAAACCTGGAAAAAATCGAGCGACAGACCGGATGATTACTTGAAATGATAACAAACTAAGCTGTCCAACCGAATTTCCTTATAAAACGCCATGTAGTTACGAAGCGAGCAATTCTCCTTGAAAAAACCTTCTGGAATAACACTTTTTTTGTGTTAATGTTAATGACATCTTCCATTCTCCGTGGCCACTCTGTCCTTGCATGGAATTCGCCGTAACTACTGCAATTTCGAGTTGTGCCAGGATCTGGTTGCAAACATCAGAGCTGTCGAAACCTAACATCCGTCTCAATAAGAGAAAAAATAATAAGTCATGTTCCAATGGATAACTTGTCATTTAGTTGCATGGAAATCATGATAGATGAACCAAAGAAAGCTTTCATCTTTTCATATCTAATCTCTATAACGTTCGACATCCAATTTTCCCAAAAAATGTTTCAGAGACCTCTGTTCAACAAGCATCTTTGTGCTACAAAATATCATTGTCATTTCGCACGCAAAAATTTGCTCCCGTCCCCAAGTTGACCAGACATTTTCTAAGATTTTTCATTGTTTTTTTTGTAGGTTTTTTGTTTTGTTCTGTTTTCACGGCTCTCTTTGTATGCTCCAACTTCAAGAGTTCAGGAGGAGAGTGAAGCACCACAACCAATTTACATCGGTCGTGTCTCTGTGCTAGCAACTTTGAACATAACAGTTCTATGTAAAGTCAGGCAAACATCCTTTTTAGTAGGGTTATGCATGATCTAGACTTCATAATTATACATCAATTCCATATGGTATGCATGTATATATTAAAGATTTGGTGCGGTGTCAATTGCAGTCTGCAAACTACTGCTACCATCGCTTTAAAAGTGACATGGGAGGTATTACACAACCATCCGCACTGTCCGCATGTTTTAAGAGTCCTATACAGTAGTATAGACTGCTTAAATGAAACTTTAGCACAAGTAAATACGAAACGTTCTTTACTGTGTATTCTGTAGAACCGAGGTGGTTTCTTTTTTGTATTTTTTTTTGTATCTTTTTTGTTTTGTTTTTGGGATCTGGCAAGTATCGAACTGGGAAAGCACGGAGTTAAGATTTTGATGCTCGATGCTAAACAACAGACGGGCACTGTACCTAATTGGAGGAAATAACTTGGTAGCAAATCTAAGTCATACACAGCAGCGCAGCGTTGTCTCCGTTTGAGAAAGAAGGAGCGAAAACAGACACACGCGAGTATGAGTTTTGTGTTCTTAAACATCAGCGCTTGGTTATTTCCGAACAGCAGGAGAAACTTGTTTTGATGGAGGGATTGACGTCACACACTCCATTCACTGTTTTACACAGCTTGTATTATATTCCAGCGTGAAGATTTTGAATGAAATAACTTTTTTTCTTTTCCCAACAGAGATTAGCGGTTATATACGACACAAAGTCATGAAAAAAGTTGTCATGTCATAAAGCAAAAAAAGTAATGAAAAAGATGTTGACACGGAATTCTATGTAAGAGTAAGTAAACAACAAGTCATACCTTGATATTTTATTTAAGAGAAACTTGTAGTATAGTATAGTTATTTTGTACTCCTGTGAGGCTAGTGGAGTTTCACACACTTAGTCTGGAATGTTGTTTTCGCTTTCGGTAACTTATTAGAAAGTTAATAAAAGGATTTCCCAAGCTATATCTCCAAGACACACGAATAGGCTGATAAAAAATTAATTATAATCGTTACCTAAACATACTCTGATGATAAAACAGTGGGGCACAGCAAGCAAACTAGATGAGGAAAAGGTTGACGATATCCAGTTCCCTTGATAATTAAACGAACGAAACTTATATTGAAACGAAAACAGTCATCATGTTGTCCTGGAAAACCATAGCAATAAACTTGAAGGCGAAAATGATCACGTTCAAGATAAATTAAAACTCTCCTTCTAAGTTTGTTTATGAATCCTTGTATGGACCCTTGCAAAATACACCACAGGAATCAAATAAGCAGTGAGTAATAAATAAATATAGAATGAGCTTTGCTCTATTGTTATACGTAACAGCTATTCTCTGTCGTACACACACATTAGTTATTCGTAGTACTCAAGTTCATAGTATGTATACAGATAGGGCACGCAGACTTTGGTTTCACATGAAAGTCAAAAAAGATTTCGCAAACAGTGGATCGGCTTTTACTCCACTCCCATTCATTGTGAAGTCTGTACTGCGTAAGTAGTCCAAAAGATTTAGGTCAGAATCTCAAAGCAAGAATTTCCTGAACAGTTAATCTGTTTTATAGTTATTAGCTCTTATGCGTACACTTTAAGTACCTACAACCTAGGTCGGAATTGAATACTTGAGTGAACATACAAACTTCATATGGCAAGGAAACTGCATTTATTCTCCAAAATTGAAATGCCATCCTCCTCTTCGTCTCTTATCATACATTTCGCAATAATCTGTAGCAGGTCATTGAACTGGTACCACGGTATGACGTCCTTTCATAATTAATTTTCATTTCACTCTAGCGTACACTTGATCTACAATAGCCTCGATCTATAGGATGTTTTCCTCAAAGAACTAAAAAGAATTTATCCAACACTATCTAATTGCTTAATTCATCTTCATCCAGAAGAGCCGAACCCAAAATCGAAAAATACACGGGTTATGGAATATTCAGGATTGAAATCGAAAACAACTTTCACAACAAACCTATACCTATTTTAAGAACTTCAAAGCTACTTTACGCTCAGATGTACTAAGTCAACGATGTCATTAATATTAAATAGTTTGCCCTACATTCGTACCTTGTTACATTTTTTTAGAGCATACTAGCACCTCGTACCAAACCACCTCAGAGATCCACTTCCTACCTGTTTAAACTTTATCGATTTGGCAGTCAACAACAAAATTATTTACTCCGCCTTGAACAAAACTGCAGATAGACATGAATATCTTACCAACTAAAATTAAATACTGGTAGATATACCCAAGAAAGGAACAGTTCAGGCTGTTGAAGCATGAAAAAGTTTCCACCGTTTATGCTTCGTGCTTAGATGATTCAGAAAAGTGTATTTTAGCCATTGGGCCACCCGAACATCTACTTCAAATTTCTATCGTGTATAAAGTGCAAACACTACTTTTCTCTCTGCTGTTTCCAGAAGAGCCACTTCAAATTTCCTTCCTACCAAGTTCCGAAAAATATTTGTCCATACGGGTAAAAATTTGCAAATCCTAGTTTTACCCTTCACTTCATTTCTACATTGCAGAAGCGTACCAGACATACCCTATCAATCACTTTTTTCTATCTCTGCTTCGCTCTATACGGGTATATGTACTTGTAAGATAAAAATACTTTTTGTGGTTTATCGTGGTTACGACCATATCAATCCATATGAATTTTCAATAACGTCTGCACGTGTCTCTTATCCTCTGAATCAAAACGGAACACATTGTGCACACCGAATCGCAATTGAAAGCAAATGCGTCCATGCATACAATTACATTATGAAGCCCTAGGTTTAAATTATGTTCGTGAAGAAAACGCTATTACTGTGAGATTGGAAAAACTGTTGTTACCTTTAAATGTCCTGGAAAGATTTTAACCAGAGAAGATATCTTATCTTGTATCCGACCTGAATTTTCTCAGCTCAAGACAAGAATAAACAGCATCAGCTTTTTAAAATAGGGCAGCTTTCTAGCTGCATGTTTCGAAATGCAGTATAGTGTACAAATATGGATGCAAGAAGGATGTATGATGTAAGTAAAATTTGAAAATCGTAACAAAGGATAAGTTTAACTTCCTCTTTTGAAAGGATGAAGGTGCAACTTTGTAGACGCTCCATTTCATTCATGTTTAATGTAATTATTGTTTACGCTTC
>VICI01000447.1:0-38527 GCA_019593645.1 Akabosia matsudoensis | reverse complement strand
TAAAATTTGGATGCACTATTTTTCATTTTCTTTTCTAGTTTTACTCGATCATATAAATATTAACAATAACGTAGGCTAAGAAATGTTTTTTTAAATTTTTTTTTATTTTTGACCAAAAAACCATTTTGACCATTGGCATCTGATTTTGACCATGACCGTTATTAACCGTTAAAACCGTTAAAAACCAAAGCGTTTTTTTGACCGCTGCCATGTCTGCCACACATAAACCCTGGAAAAAGTCTCGGCTCAGATTAAAGTCTTTATGTCAACCCGGTTGCTTGGTTGGCAGACTTGGCTGGTGGTGATGTCGATCTTCATCCCAGCTTTACATTCATTACCAAAAGCCGAACAAGTTTTTTCTGTACAAAAGCAAACTTTCTCTGGCTGCAAGTGAAAGCACCATGGTCTTGTGCAAAGGCACAGCTCCGTGAAATTATGAATGAATGAGTTTCGCTTGGAGAAAACAAAATCGACTACTGTGTTTCATGCTTTTTGCATATCGGTTTTGGCTATTGTGCGCTGAAAACTGTTGGAGAAAGCAAAAAAGGGCGTTTGGATGAGTATGCAACTGAGAAGCCAAGGTTTCATAAATCTGGTTTCTTTTGTTTGTCCTACAATCATCACTTTCAGAATACTACTGCATTTGTGTTTGCTGAAGAAAGAAATCAGCAATGACTGTACAGAACAAAGTTGGTATCACTTGAATGCCAGCCCAATGAGAGAAAGTTGAGCACATGAAAGTAATATAGTAGTAATGTTCATTGTTAAACTTTTCGCGAAAATTATTGATACTGTCGCCTCCACAATTCATGACTTCTGTTCCAGTGAGAGCGACATTCAGTAGCTCACTTTTAAAGAGTTTTTTTTACCGGTTATGGGTAATTGAAGATAAAGCCTCAATGAATGGAGGAGAAAGTAAGAAGCGAAAAATGTTTAATAATGGCTTGCGTATGCAAACAGAACTAATTGTGTTGCCAAATTATTTAGTCTTCTTTTCATTACAGATTTGGTCGTACCAATTGTCCCTTTCTTCCTCTCAAATTTCTATTTGGATGGTTCATAACGTGAATAACCATAGAAAAACAACTAACATCAAGAATGGACAAGTTTTAGGGATCGATTGACACAAGAAAAATATTTGTTAGCTCGGATTTTTGCCGCGCCATCTAAGTAACCTTTGGAAATTCAAACTATATTGCCTATCACAATTTTCTTCAACTTATAATATTTTGTGGACCAATCTTACCCAGCTCAACACACTGGACACCAGTTACGTTCCTAGAAGAGGGTTAATTGAATTTTCAAACTTTGTACAGCGTTTTATAACGAATAAGCAAATGAGCGATCTAGCAACGCTGAATTTCAAAGAAATTTTCTGTCCCATACAAACAAAAAATACAAGCGCTTGTCCGCCCTTTGTAAGTGTGACTCACGTGAACTCAGTTTCAGTGCGCATGAAATCCCTATAGCATAAGCCCGTGTACGCATTCATTCAGCTATATAAAGTTTTCCCGCATTCTTAGTATGTTTTCGCTTACAAACATGGCCAATTTAAGACACCAGACCAAAGGTTAAGGTTTGTACCCATTTGGTGCGCCACTCTTGAATTTTTTAATAACATAACGAATAAAAAACAATCTCCGTAGAATAGAAGAAGCATCCGTATTTAGACTTATATGTAGCCTTGACACATCCTTCTGAAATGAAGAATTATTTCAACCCGTTTCCACTTGAGACTCCCATCAAAGAAATATAAATACAAAGTTTCGTTTTAAGATACCGTCATTAGTACGTCTAGAGACGGAGCGAGTTCCTCGAAGCCCGCATGATGCTAATGGCGTACACTAGTAGTAATGAGTGGTTTAGGTTTTATATGAAATCCTTTTTTTCAACGAACATGACTGCACTCTCATGCCATTTTCAGAAAAAACCTAGCATGAGCTACCCATCGACCCACTTACTTTTTCTCTTAGCTTTTCGAGAGACTTTTTTTCTGTTTGTAGACAGGAAAATAGTCAAAGGAAGTCTGATATTTTTTTCTTGTGAAATGGTTGCTTTCTCTTACTCAGAAAGCTACTGATAAGAGAGAGCGAAAATCAAGTGGGTACTATAAATTGAAGGAATAGCGGGTTCTCTATCAGTTTCATGTATAAAATTATATTGCTATAAGAGAAAGCACATATATGTAGGCCATGGTGAAGGAAAGCGAGCTTATTGTTGGTTTGCGTGAGGTTTTGTTTTGGTGCCAAGTTTCATGCTGAATTGGTACACTAGAAGATCATTACGATAGAAAAGCCAGTCGGCATTGCTTTCTCTTTAACGGCACATCACAATCAAGTATCAACTCTACTCCAGAGAAAGCGGCCCGAGGAATCAATAAAATGAATGAGGAACAATGAAAATAATAATATGAAAACCTTTTGAACACTGACTATGAGGAAATCGCTTTTTCTCGGTCATTATCATAGCAGGTCGGCTGCTGTGGCATTTTCTGTGGTTACAACAAAAACATAATTTTTTGTCGGCTTTTTCTGCACTTGGAAGGGATTTTGATGCTATTCTCTTACAAATAAGATTTATGAACAAAAAATACAAGTGGTCAAGGTTAGCTTGATGTGGCTGGCTTTCCGACCATACTGTTGTCACCTAAAGACCATGTCGTGAATTTTCTCCTGGATTTGTCAAGAACATTCATTAGTTGAAAAAGTTTTACTTAAATTCTCCCTCCGGTGTAGGTATGGTGGAGGGAACTGTTTTATACAATTTTATTATCTTTTGCCAAATTATATTAAACAAGTCGCAGCAACTTTTTACTCGTATGATGTTTAAGTCTAACGGTTTGCGGCTGAGGATAACTTTGCGAGAACAAGAAAAAAGTTTTTAATTTGGCCCAATGGCGTCGTCAGTAGGGAGAGAAAGTTTTACAAGGGAAAGGTAAAGAGAGGGAAAACAACACCTCAAACAAGAATGCTCATTTGGTAGGTGAACTACTGTGGAAAAAACCACTGACAGGACAACGGATAGTCGTAATATGTGGTTTACACCAAAATCACCTACAAAATAGTGTACATCTAGAACTACACGATTTGATCTGCAGAAAAAGTAGAAAGTCACTGTAAATTGTGGCCGAAAGGGGCTACATGTATTTAATAGTAAATCTGTACATTATATTTCCTTCATAGTAAATATCAAGAGAAATGGACGAGCTCAATGCATACATGGCAGGCCCGTGAAGGATCATGAATCTATCCAGTATATGCGCAATGTAATCAGAGAAAAAAGTTGTTGAATAAAGTTCAAGGGTGAAATGACGTAGTTTTTTCTCCGTTTCGCTAGTATTTCTCAGAATCGTATGAAATTTACAAACCAACCAATCATTTAAAAACTTTTGTTGGCAATTATAAAACTTTTTATGCCGTTTTCACATGCCACAGAAGTATTCATAACATTTACTTTTAAATATAGTGCTGGCATAAAATAAAATATCCTTTGAAAAGAAGAGTTCATTGCTCTTCTTGGCAAGTACCTATGTATAAATGATTACGTTTTTTCTTGTCCTAAATCTACATAAAATTGTACGACAAGTTAAAAGTAAATCCATTTTCGTCATGTCTTTCAATTCTGAAAAGAACTGCTTAAACCACATCAGCCAAAACTTTTCCCTCTGAGAGAAAGAGAAAGTCCCACAAAATGCTTCAGTCAGCATTTAATTCCGCCAACTGTCACAACAAGATGTGTACTACTAACGTACCTACATTCTCTAGAGTGAAAGGGACCATTAGGATTTCGGGGAAACAGCTGGTTGTTCATGATTATCGTAAGAGATTCCTAACGACACTGGTACAAAGTCATCGGCGCAGGTATAGCCTGCATTTCTGCCAATTGTTCCGAAACAATCCTGCCCAACTGTTACCCATCTCATCCATCAAACTGAGAACGCAAATCATTTTACATCCATGTATGAAAAATTATATTTCTCCGCAGCGAGAAAACGTCTGAATTATATAGGAAGTTATTTTTCTTCGGTCCAGATTCGCCCGATTCTTGTGGGAGAGAAAGAACTACTTCAAGTTCTCTTGCAAGTTACTTTTTCTACACGTAGGTACTCTCTGTAGATCCACGAATCTCATCAAGACATAATGACGGATCCTAATATGCTTTAGTAAAAACTTCAGAACGCTCAAAAAAGGGAAAGGTACACCTATCTGAGATCATCTTTCTATCACTCCAATCAATCTGTTTAGCACTTAGCTGCCTTCAATCTTTTTCGTCGTTTATAAGAAAATCTTTGTAATTATTGTAGCGAAAACCCATCTGCTCCTGAAGCCACACTCTTCCCTCTTTCTCAAAAGACAAGGCACAAGTTCAGACCACATATTTGTGTCTAAACTAGCATATACATAAAAGAACTTTCCATTGCTTTATTCTATTCAACAGCTAAACACACTAACCATTCTGTCCTAATTTTGAGCTTCCTTTCCCAGTGTGAAATATCGTTAAAATACAAAAACCTATGGGGTTTTTGTGTCGAGAGTATAGCCAAGCGAAAAGGAAAATGTGTCGCTGATGTTTTGAAACAATAATTTCCTGTGTGACTAGGGAAGCTATAGTGGAGAAAGAGGAGCACACCAAGGTGTGCTATAAAATTAAGCAGAAATTCCTCCTCACATCGATTTTTCGCTAGGTTTCCTGTACATGGCCCACCTACACTTAATCTTGCTATACCCATGCGGCACCACCGTTTCGCTAAACCGTAAAACTGTCACCTAGACAACCTCAGTGTTCTATCATCCAGTGTTGTAAGCTTTCCAGTGCACAATTTCAAAATTTTCTCTAAGCTACAAAACATATACGAAGAGAGAAAGTAGGGGTGTACTGTATATTATTTTACTAGTAATACCACTAAACACGACACAACAAGTTTGGGCTTTCCACAAAAAAAATTCTCTTCTGTTTGAGTACTCTCGGAGGACTCCAAAAAGCTTTTGTATTTTTGCGAGTGGCACATCAACAGCCGAAATTTTTATAGGTGATCAATAAACTGGGGAACGATGAAACGGAATTACGGTTGGGAAGTATTAATGAAAAAAAAACGACTCGTGTTCCGGCTTTTATCGGTGTAGTGGCCAAAATCTTGTCATTTTTATTAAGCATATCTTTTTATGATTCATTATAATGTCGAGTTTGTCATGCTTTCTTTTTCAGCATGAATAGCCACGGCAAAAAAAACGTTGTTGACAATGTCATTTACGCATTTTGTTTCTCTTCCAAACGACGCAGAGCCGATTTCCATGAATGACAGTCATTATTACATGTCCATGTCTTTATTGTCTTGCCTCTCTGATAAAACGTAACTATTTTCCCGGAAAAACTTTACCCGGAGTGTATTCCGCACGTCCTCTGCATTCAGATGAATGGTATGTCTAGCCTGAAGTAATATATTTGCTGTTGTGATCAATGTCCAAAGTTGAAGTTATGCTTTTTTTGTGCAAGGAGAAAGTTTTGACGTATTGTGTCCAAGAATGCGTGTTAGTGTTGCTACAAAACGGAGAGTGTTCGGACAAACACGTTATTATAGTTCTTTTCTATCGTCTTGGAATCTTCCCTGTCATTTTTCCTGCGTGCAGGGTTCAGTTCAGCAGCAAAAGTATATTTTCTCCTTTCACGAGCCACACGCACGAATAGTTTCTTATCACTAGAGAAAAGTTTCATTGCAACATTCTTTCTCCTAAAAGAAAAGTGATAAATGAAATCCTCTTGTTCTTTGTGCACTCAAATACATTCATTCACACAATTTGCTTGCTCTGTATGCTATAGAGAAAAAAAGTTAATATTTTGGATGCGTTTTCGGCTGTCCTTGGAATTTTTGTCCAATACCAATACTTTCAAGATTTACGTGAAATTTTCTATTCCATTCAAACGATGTGTGTTCTTACGTATTATAAATTTTACAAGATTTCTTTATTATTTATAAAAAATCAGCTACCCGACTGCTGATTTTCTCAAGGATTTTGTTTACTTTCACATTGGACTGTGGTCGTTTAGATTTCACCTTTATGTTTTCTTACCGCTTCTCCCCTTCGCAGAAAACTTTGATAATATTTACTAATCCAAAGATAGCAGCTGAACAAGCACTGTCAGTTGGCCAGTTTTCTCCTACTTTCTCCCCTTTAAAAGAAAAGTAAACAAAGTTTTCTATTCAAAAAGTTTATTTTATTCGTATAAATGTCAAGAAAGCTTGGTACCTTAAAAAATCACCAAGTGGTTGTATAAGATGTATTCAACTAAAGTATTCGTCATTCTGCATCATGGAATATCTTGGCCTGGTTTTCTTCCTCTTGAAAAAAAAGTAGCGTTCTCTTTTCTCTTTGCAGTGTAAAATGTGCAGGAATAATGATGAGCTTTGAGGATAACAAGTTTTTGCAGGGTTTTGTAAAATATTCTAATGAATTGCTTTCTACTTTCTCTTGAATACAGTGATAGAGCACGTCTCGGACGGAAGTAGAAGCAGCGGAGTCACAAGGTTCTCGGGAGAAAGAGGAGGGTCCCTCTCGTCTGAACCACTGCAGTCCTCTGCCGGAACAAGAAAGAGTGACAGAGGGAGTAGTGGTGCAACTAACTACAAATTTGCTATGCAAACTAGTCATACATATAACAATAGTATAAGTGATAAGAGGGAGCATTTCCTCCTCGACGTTCCCATGGGAGACGCACCCGACACTGGAGCAGCCTTGTCCACTTCCAAGAATACGGGGACACTTTCAGGGCCGTCGGAAACAGGGGAAGCTCTATCGTCAAACTTGTCCCTGGCGTCATCAGAAAGCCCTTTAGTTCCTGTGCAGCAGACTGTGACGCCGAGGAAAGGTTACCCTTTTATTGATGTGGCGGCATCACCGAATGTCTCCGCCCTCCTCGGGAAAACAGCGTACCTCAGTTGTCGAGTGAAAAATTTGGGAGATAAGACTGTAAGTTTACTTTTCATTTCCATTTCAAAATACAGATGGTCAAGCATTATAATACATTGTACAATAACTGAATTCACTTTCCCAAACTCAATTCTAATGCGATCCAATGCTTTCATCCCATCTACAATGCAAAATTTTGTTTTTCTTCAGTGGAATGATATTTCAGTGCCGAAGTTTTCTCACGGTTACACAAGTCAAGTCTTTGGCAGGCATTTCACAGAGTTTTGTGAAATTTAAAAAGTAGCTTTCACAACTTTAGCCCTTTAGAGAAAGCAGTTCCTCACATTTACACATTCGCTATTAGTATAGTTGCTTATGAAAGTGTTACTGAAATACTTTCACTGAACAAAATCCTTCAGCCAAAAATGGATTCAAGTTGAGAACGTGTAACACTTTGTATTGTAACGGATCGATGACTGTCGAAAATGAAAAGTTTTTTATGCTATGTTATCTATTGTTGAAGATGATTACGAAAACTCTATCGGCGGTTACGTGTGCTTCATTTTTATGTTCTCAAAGTGATGGTCCGATAATCCAACAATGATGAAGTGACATGTGGAGTCCTTCCGGTATGTAGTTTATAGTTCCAAACAAAACCATGAAGGAAAAACGTGCATGTTTATGACAGTTTTTCCCAAGTTTCATATTCCATTATAAAGTTTTAGTGGTGCTGAGCTGACTATTGTCATTGATATAAATTCAGATACAAACTGTCGAGGTAACTGGATTCGTATCTGAATCAGGCCTGCAAAAACTTTCACGGCTAGAAACAGATAAATCACAAGTTTTTCTGTTTCAAAATGCTTCAAATGGAAAACCTATAGACCAGCTTACTGCAGTTAGTATTCCAATTATACTACAGACATATAAAGCTACTTTCATTTTTAAAAAGTTTCGTGGGAAGAACTTTGTATGGAATCATCATGTGTTTATTTAAAATGAGTTGTATTATTCAAATTCATTTTCATTTTCAGACTTTGTTTGCAAAAAGAGTGCATCATTTTATACGGCAAAAAACACTGTACCTCAGTACCTCACCATGCATTTAACTTTACTGTGTCAAGGAGCTATATGAAATGATCTCAAATAAAACCGTTTAATAACAATAAAATAATAATATTATGCCAGGCGATCCTACGCTACAAACATTACATATACAACACCTTCACTTTATCTTCGTTCAGTAAGAAAAGTTTAGTCTAGTTAGAGCGGGAAGTATTTATGGGAATCTGGATTCTTTCGGGTTCAACGCTTGCAGGGTTATATCTTAAGACGGAAATTGCACGAGAAAAAATATGCATCACCATATTGTGTGTCAAATCTTAACAAACATTTTCTTTCCTTGTTCGCGCATGTTATGCAATGTTGCCGTTCCATCTCGACTGAGCTTTGAGTTGCTTATTATCGTCTCCTCCAATTTTGTTGTCAACAGTAATATCACAAAATGCAAGCCAAAAAACATTCTTGTCACATACAGCGCCCCTTTTTTCGCGACTCGGAATATTCTTCTGTTTTCTTCAAGTGACTTTTCTGGATTTGCATTTTTATCAGAATGGGAGCCTGGAATAGGAAAACTCCTGAAGTAAAATCTAGGCCAAACATATATACATACGTTATTTCTGCAATTTTCAAGCTTTATCAATAACTTTCTCTCAAAGAAAAGTTCCAATTGAATTACACAAAAACTGCACAGACCAGCGTTTTCATTTGCATACAATTCAGATAAAGACCTAAATCAGGCTCTGGTTTACACTGTTGAATACCTGCACCGTGGTGAAATATAGATAGGCAAACTGTTTTTATCTTTTGTTACAGAGCAATGTCCTCTGAAAATGGATTTTTTCTCGGAATCCTGCTTTTCTCGAAACGGTCACATTAATATGAAAATATTTTATACGTCAGAGGACAGTTTCCAGGAGTCTTGAACTCAGAACTTCCACCAAAACGCGATGAAGATATGCAGACTCGTGTTAAGGTTTAGCATTCTAGCTGTCCTCACTTTTCATATTTTATCCCTCCTGGAGTCTCGCCGTCCTTAATGTAACATGAAGTGCTCAGAAGAATCTAATCTTGTATTCATTCTCATTAATGAAGCACAGCATGGACTTCTTGCATCGCTGGATAAATGCGGATATTACAGTGAATATTATGTTTACTGAAGAGTAAACACCCTCGGAAAGTGCTTCCCGAGCAAAACACTTTTCTTCTAGCTTCCTTCTACATCATTTCCGTTACGGCTTTATTTTTTTCCATGGCCTAGATTGTGTGTGTGCCTTTTTCCTTGCTGACGAGGAGAAAGTTAAAACATTCGCAATGAATCAGCCTCTTAAATCCCATCCAACGAAAGAAAAAAAATCTGCTTGGAAACGAGTGTAAACCGTAAAGGTAGGAATTGCTGCACCATTTTTTGCAAATATAATGGGTGTTCACAACAAAAAACAATGTTACTTGCTCGCGAAAATTTTTTAGGTTTGCTTGCATACGAAGATCGTGTGCCAAATGCTTATCCCACTCGAGAAAGTCACAGACTCAGCTTTCACCAGAGCTTATGACTGCTGTGATGGAAGAATTGTGTAAATCACGATGAAACGCGATTATATCGAGAGACTTGACTGGGTACGCTACGTCTGAGAAAACGATGAACAAACATTGATTGTGTTGTTTCGCAAGTTAAATCTGAGCGCGTGTTGTTGCCGTACAAGAGAAGAGTCGCACACTTGAAAAAAAGAAAACAATAAAAACTTGTATAATACATCCCTGCGGGGAGTAAGGCCTAAAGTTGGACATCTCTCTTATTTGAGAGCCACACGTGGAGAAATACATACACACATGCATACACGTTATCTGCATATGGAGCCTGTTCATATGTATCTAAAGATAAGAAGTTGAGGCATTCTTAAATTGTTGTACTTTAAGAAAAAAAGGAGAACGACTGGTTGTTCGAAGCGAAAAAAACGAATAATATTTCAAACGCCATCATGAAGCCGAGGCGTATGGAGAATTTGAGAAAATCCATGAATATTAACCACCTCGTACGTCAATCCAGCTACTATTGACATGGCACTTTCATTATGAAATCGGATTGTGATTGTCTCGTTTTTTTTAAGCTTGTAAAATTTACGGATGACTAAAATTCAGCTATAGGCAATACAGGTATCACTAGAAGCATTGAATCGGAACGCACAATTGCACAATTACTTCAGGCTCTTAATCATCGATCTATTGCATTAAAATGATACAGAATTCTCAATAAAAGAAAAATACATAGCTTCCGATGTGTTGATATTTTCTGATGGATTTTGCTTTCTCTTGTGAAAGTGAAAGCGCATACCATCTGGACTCTCACAGTAAATTTCAAAAATTAAGTTTTGTCCTCAGTTGCGCATCTTGTATGAAACGTCCAGAAAGTTGCCTCCCTCTGTCTAGCTGTTCCATTTCTGGAGGCGATATGCCTCGACAGCTTCTTTTTGAAAAGATATACCGGCTGGTCCACACGAGATAAAGACGAGAGGAAGTGATACAGAATTTTTCTCATGGGTACTCTCCATCACTTTCAAGTGAAGCTTTTGTATCTTCACACTACATCTTTCCTCCTTACATGCGTTTGTATTTTTAGCTCTTCAAAGATTGCCTTGAAATGAGAAACGAAATGGATCGATTCTCTTGTACATTCTTGAAAAAACTTGAGCCAAACATGAAAATATAGCATTCTATCCATTACTGGACGTGACGCCAGCAGAACTGTAACGCAGTTGTCATTCAGCCTAGCATTTATGGATACATAATTTTATTATGACAAAGGGTAACTCTTGTTACCGCAAAATGTGTGCCAATCGCGCAGTCAAACTGGGTCATAATTTTTGCTGAGTCCTTCTTTCTAATCAGAGATTGCTAAAACACGTGGTTTTTAATAAAACAAGATGAAATAACAGGTTTTGTTGGCCACAAGGCTAAAAATGGTTAAAATGAGCGAAATCGGTTTAAAAAATTTAGACTGGCTACAGGTATATATAAGTTGTACTTATTTTTTCCTGAAAAATTCCAAAACAAGCTGAATGCGGTGGAAATTGTTAGCTATTTCGTTTAGAATGATTTTTAAAACAAAACCTCTATAGTAAAAATCTGGGGGTGTCCAACCGTTTTCTTTGAAATAGTTTCTTTCTGGTCGTGCAAAAAAAGTTGTCATTTGGCATTTTGGGGACATCAATCAACGGGACGGATCAAAGTTTTCCTGATGCGATTAGTTTATTCAGAGCTTTGCAAAGGTCTTTCACAAAATAGTGTTCCGTCTTATCTGGCATTATATTCAATATGACCTTGAATAAATGTGCATTAATCAGCTCCTGCTTACAGGAAGGATTTGGGTGCGAACAAAGATAACTTTTCTTAATAGTTATCGAATTGACATCTTATTCTTAAGCATGTTCTCTCTGCGACTGAAGAACTGCTTTCAGAGACGCACAAGAATTATAAACAGTTGAAGTATGAATTGCCCCATTCGCAGAACTTTTAACGAATGAAACACATGGCAAAAAAAGAAAAGAAATGCAAGGATGAAGTTGATACGTCAAAGCTTCGGTACCATGCCTCCTCCTGATTACCTGAAGCGAGTGTGCAATATCATGGTCCTTCTCGGGGGCCCAAATCACATTCCATCTCCTCGTAAACACAATTATTTTGATGGCACTGCTCCAATTTCAAGGAGAAATGTGTAGTTCTCTCTTTCTCCATCATTGCCATTAGTTACTCAAGTGGGCGCAGAGGAAAACGTGGACGTGCACGCTACACAGTTGACTTAATCGCAAGTCTGTTCAAGTACAGTCCACAGTTAAGCAAGAAAAACTTGAGATGAGAGCACACAAAAGCGTTTCATTAAACATGCAAATCTGTTCTTCACGTTCATTTTCTGACAAAACAGGATCTCGTAATCCGTAAACAATGCTATCGCAACTGAAAACTCCGCAGAGCGAAGTCGAAGGTCAAAGCTCTGCTATTTATGCAATATCATATGCATATTACTTTGCACGGGGATAAGTGTCCTCAGGGTATTCGTCCTAACAGAAACGTGTTTGTACAGAAATGTTAATAAACAAATAGTTAAGGCGAATACCGTAAATCTTCTAAAGATCGCCGGGTCTCTAGATAGCACCGGGTACCTATAACTGTAAGAAGTGAGAGCCACACAGTTGAGACATGAGACGGGTACACGTTTAGCATAGAATATCGACGAAGAGAAAGTCATTAAGTCCAAAATTATGCTTAAAATTGACGACAAAGATTAAATTGTATCCTTTTAGTGAATATTTCCAATGACTCGAACAAATCAAAACCAATATTGAAATCTCACCGGTCTCTATTTATCGCCGGGGGTCGAGAGCGAAATTTCAATTTTTCGCCGGGGCGATCCTGATAGGATTTTTGGTATTAACAATTTTTTATTGCCAACCCATCTGGAAGGTTTTATAGAAATGAAATCAAGCGTGGTTGCATGAATTGGGAAATCTCGAAGGTTAGCCTGAGATTTATTTTCAGCCATTTTCCTTGCTTTGTCGAGTGGACCTCCTTCGTGTGTATTTTCAAAAACAAAGATCCGATTTGCATCGGATTTTGGGACTTCGAAAGCTGAACAGTTCAATGACGCGATGTTGAATCGGTTTGAAACGACTATATTTACATCGAACTTAATGTAGTAGTTTAGCCAGAAAAAAGATTAAACTTAATTTATCAGTGTTCCACTTATGAAAAGCTTATCCTCTGTAGATATTCTGCAATACTGCGAAAAGCCTGGAAAATGCGCAGGCAACAGTATCTAGCCCTGTGGTAGTTCTCCTACAAAATAGTATTTGCACTTTACTGATTGTGTTACGCAAGCAATTGCAATAATGTGGTTCCATAATAGTACCCAGTTGGTCTATACAGTGGCGTTTTCCGTGTTTGTTGGGTTCATTTGTTTATTCCACTTGATAGTTTGCCCACCAGTTTGACAATTCTTTTTATCTTCTCTTCTCAATAAAAGAAAACTAGGTCTTTCCTGTTTACTTCGGATTTTCTCGCGCTGCAATTTTAATAAACGTGAAATCTATAGAATAGTGTTGTGTAGAAAAAGAAAGAACCAGCAAAGAAAGTCTTTTGATCGTCTTCCGTTGGTGGAAATGTGCAAAAACTGTAATCAATATTGGGCAATAGCTTGCGAAGGTAAAAAAGGTGATGGAGACGTAAGCGAACAAGGAGCTCTCTTCGCTTTCTTTCCATTCTCTTTTTTTCCGAGTCACGCCCAATAAAGTTTTAATTTACTTTGCATTCGAAAATGAGGGAAAAATTGCGAGGGAAAAGAGAAATAACGAAAATTGAGACTTTTTCTTTCACCATAACTTTCATTCTTTACATCCTTTTAAATATACGAATATGACTTTCAATTGAAAATGAAAAGAGAAAGGTAAAACATAAAAAGGAATTTTTTATTGCAATCCCAAGAATTGGGTAACACTATCAATTTGCTTTTTTTAAATAAAAAAAGGTATAAAAAGGAAATCTGCAAAAACAGTTCAAAATATCTTGTATCAAATGTTTTATGCGAGTGCCAAAGGGAAAATACTTTTTTTTTTCTTCTGGCAAATGGACTAGAAGGGTTGCTGAACTTGCCCAATTTAAAGGGAATTAAATTAAGCTCCTTGGAATGACGACATTGGTTTTTTTACTCTTTCTCGGTTTCAGGTATCGTGGGTCCGGCATCGAGACATCCACTTGCTGACGGTGGGTAGATACACCTACACAACAGACCAAAGGTTTAGGGCTATTCTCCAGCCCAGCAGTGACGACTACACGTTTGATGATCAAGTATCCTCAGCACAGAGACTCGGGCATTTATGAATGCCAAGTTTCGACTACCCCTCACCTTAGTCACTACGTTCATCTCAATGTCGTTGGTAAGTCCACTTGTTACAGAACCTTTTCTCTTGAGGATTTTGAATCGATAACAACGAGACTGGCTATAGTTTTTTTTTCTCTTGCCGCAGTTAGATTTTTGCTTTGCATTAGTTACGTTCACGCTTCGCTATATTTATTGGTTTGGGTGGAACTCAAGCCAACTACATTTTTCTTCTCAGACGCTGATTATAACTGAGCTATCGCCATACAACTTCCAACCAAGCATTCAAATTCTGCAAATTTAATGGTTTTGTAGCATGTCAGGTATTGTTATGAGCCATAAACCTGAGTTAATGTTTGCTTATCTTCGTACGAGCCGTTTCCTGTGTGATACGGAGATAGCCGTTTCCTCAAGTCTTAGTCAGTCAGTGTGGTGAGGAGGAAACGGTGTTGCATGCAGACTGATTTACGCTATTGACGGCAGATCCGGAGTGTTGCTGCAGTAATGAAAGTAGCTTTTGATACTGTCGCTTATTGCGAAATTGCCAGTTAAATAAGAACTTTGATGGACGGTTTGCAAGCTGGTAGTATTTTTTAAAGCTTGAAATTTATAATTCCATAACGACTATGACTAGCTGATAAGACTCTTAACGGATTTGTACACAAGCTTCTTCCTTGTTACGAAATCCAGCTGGATAATTAGTGGATTCACGAGACAACCGATTGCGTAATGACAGAGTGCATCTATGCAAAAGTTATTCATTGTACGAAGAAATTAAAGAGAAACTGTGTGTCTGTTCATAAGGAGGATCTGGAGTCTTGTCATTCCCTCCCAACTCCCTACCTACACTTCCTAAATGGAGATTCATTAAACAAGCTTGTAACTAACAGATACACATGCAACCCTTCAAATATACTATTATGGGTTCACTCATGCGAAGATAATCCTTACAAGGTAGCTTCTTCCATGATTTTCAAACGTCTATTCATCCTCTCGGCTTCTTTTGTGTAAATGAGAAGGTCACACAGCACGACAACTACAAAATTTGCCTGTAAATCTCATCAGAGAGTGACACCTCCAAGTATAAATACTAAAATATCTCTTCGTTTCGTTCCCCACCTCATCTTTATAAATTCCCGTTTCCCTCTCACCTCTTCCGGCACCGCCTAATTCTCATTACTCAAAGTCAGCCTGCCAAAACCTGTCTTCCTTTTTTCGTTAAATACACGCACAACTTTCCCCTCTCTCGTATCTTCCTCCTGCATTCATAGCACGCATCTAAAATTGGATTTTCGCTAAGAACCACATTTTACAGTGTTCTAATACCGTACGGATTATGTTGCAGGTAATTTGGATGTACATCCAACATCTCTCCAGTCATGACAATGACATGTCACATTACACCATCTGAAATGACAGAGTTGTCACATTTTCTCACGAAAAAAGAATGCAGTTGAGCCTGTGTACATTTAAACTTAGACAAGTGCTTCCGTAAAAGCGCTTTCCTTTGAGGACACAAAGGGGAACCCTGAAACTAAAACTGAAGCTTGTGTCGTGCACTTTTTTCAGATATTTTCTGCGTAATTCATACATTCATCACACAAAAGGGAATTAGCAAAGGATTTTCTACACAAAAAAAGAGGAAAAAAAGTTCAGAAACTTTTCCATGGAAATTTATCCTTGTCGCTTGTCTTTCACTCGCTCTCACTTTCTGGCTGATGTTTATCAGAGAAAATTTGTAGGGATTTGTACACTGTAAACTATATAAACCTTTTATTTTTTTGTTCCTCCGAGCAGTACATTAGACACAAAAAAGACTGTATGGATTACAAAAGAATTAACTATACTTTATGTAAACACTTTGAAGAGCAACTTTTTTTCCTAGTTTGAAATTGGGAGGAGTCCTTTACACTTGTCAATGTCACAATGACTGTAGAAATTACAGAGAATTCCATGTGGGAATCAAGTGTTGCGTAACAACAGGATTAAACAAAAAATTTGATTAAAATTATCTATCCGTCTGTAAAGCATTATGGTTGCCACGAGGCGAAAAACAAAACGGCGAAATTTGTTTCAAAATGATATTGTTCGGAATGCCGACATGCCGGACTCCAGGAAAAATTTAAATGCGAGCGTGATACTGTTTCGCACACTTGAATAGATGCGCATATTATCATGGAGACATCGTACAAAGTCGCTTGATCATCTTATTTTGTTTTACACATGGCCTGTAAAATTAATGGCTGGCTCGTCTCTAAAACAGCGCCTTGTTATCTCTGTTGTTTATTGGAGTGGTTGTAATTTTTTTTTTCGGGAGGTGATTTAAATAAAGGTCACACTATGGTCATAGCCACAGCCTCGACGAAACGAAAAAGGTGTAGGATACACATGCCTAAAATCAAGTTCTCGAAGTAGGACATAAATTTTCGGATGGGAATAACAACCCATAATCCTAAGAAAATGCCGGCGGAAATGCACCGAGGAAAGAAGATGTATTATAAAATAAAGGACTTGAGCTGAAATAGCATATAACACATTTCTCCAAACTTTCTCTATGGAGAAAGTAAATGTTATTGCGTATAAAAAATGGTAATCTTTGGAAATACTGTGTTCCTCGAATCCTTCCTCCTCCCATAAACTGAGCCCGGTACATGATGCACTTTCAGTGAAAAAAGCAAACGATTTCTTTATTTTAAAAAAATACACTATTCCGAGGCAATATCAGCTTGTTTTGTAAAAAAAAGTGAGCAGGGAAAGTTAAGTAAAGATTTATTACAAAAGATGCTTTCCACAATAGTCAAGTTTGTGTAGACGAGAGCTGTTTACATAAGACCTCGTTCTTGTTGTTATATAGTCGACTTTTCACTCTGTTTTCCCTTTTCTCAAAAATGAGACGGGGACGGGCAAATGAATATCATGAGTGAGCGCTTACCAAGATTATATACGACAGTTACGTTACGCATTCCCGTTCTTTGTCGCAGTAGTTCCTGCCGTCATAGCCAAAAAAATTACGCTGTCATTAAAATGCCACTTTATATACTTCTCAAACCAGCGAGTACGCAAATTTATACGTACTATAAAAACTTTCTTAACTAGGCGTACTCTCATGGGGGAAAATTGTTATCTTGTCAAGGACAGAGCGAGCTACACTCGTATTGTTTCGACTAAACAAATCGATTCAAATGTTACTTAAAAACTACATGTTTTGAACAAAAGTGTTCATATGAAAAGATTTTCTTTGTATTGTAATTTTTTTTTTACTATTTTGGTTTTTATGCAACAGAACCCGTAACTGAAGTGGTTGGTGGTCCAGAGCTATTTATCGATCGAGGAAGTACAATCAATCTTACGTGTACTGTTAAATTTTCCCCGGAACCACCATCCTATATCATTTGGAATCACAACGATGCTGTAAGTTGGCTGTCCATACATGCCTGGTCTATATTTCCATGCCCATTTGTCTGTACAAGCTCTATCTATTATTTAAAAATTCATGTTTTTTCTGCTTTCTTTCCAGATAATAAGTTACAACTCTCCCCGTGGTGGTGTTAGCGTGCTCACAGAGAAAGGAGATACAACCACGTCATATCTGCTTATCCAGCAAGCCAAGCCAACAGACTCAGGTCGTTACTCTTGTAATCCCTCCAACGCCGTGGCTCACAGCATTCTTGTTCATGTACTGAACGGTGAGTGAAACTGGCTTTCTCCCACATGAACTACCTTTTTATTTCAGTCTCATTAACGAGCGAAAGGTATTGTTTTTGAGCGTCCTACTTTCACTCGAAAGCGAAAAAAACGTATAGCTTGGCTATAAATTTTATTATCTTCATTAAAAGTTCCATACCAATACTCATGATTACTTGGCCTGTTCGTCTGATTATCAGAATCAGCATGATATCTTCTAAGGATTATTATCAGAAAAAATGTACTCCACTAACGAGTCATGTTCATTATTGTGTCATACTCATCCATAAAATCCTGTGCGAACAATCGACATGGGCTTTTCAACAGGCTGTTGCTATCAATCCCTTCATATGAAATTCTATTGAAGTTGAAATAATACAATGGTGACCTGGTTATCATCGGGCGAAGTTTAATAAATGAGCTCTTCACCGGGAATTGAATAGTTTATCTGATTCAGCAACGAAATAATTTGAATGTTACATGATTATCTGGTATTTTAATTATGTTAATGGCCGTATGGGGTACTTTTCTGTTAATATTTTGCTGGGATGAAAGCCAACCAGCCAGTGGCTTTGTTTTATTGCGTAAAGTGTTATGTGTCGGTTTGTTCGCGAGTCAAACCGGAAGTACCTCGTTTTATATTGTAAAAGCAAGCGTTCTTTTTGGTAATAAGAATAAGCATGTACGTTCAGTCTTTATGGAGCTACGAAATAGAGAGAGCTGATGCGCCTTTCCTTTCTTGGGCCTCTTGGCTGGATTAGATAAGGTAGGAAATAGTTAATACGGAAGAGTTAGCTTAGGTCACGTATGGGAATAGAGCCTGCAGGAGGCAACAGCGTTTATCTGTCGACATTTTTTACTCAAGAAATAACTAAGCCCCAATAGTTAGCTCAAACATTATCATGGTAACACATACAATTTCGCATATGTAAATTTTTATTTGAAATTATAGTGCTATTGTACTGCTCGCTCATGTCATTGAATCACTATTGGAGAACCAAACTAAGCGACCTATTGAGTAGAATAATACATGGTGATTCACATAGATCTCACTCCATGCGGGCTACTCTGCACATGAAAATCAAGTAGGTAGTGAAATGTTCATGATTCAGTCCGTAGTTACTTTTTTTACGTACTTTCAACTTTAGTAACAGAAAATTCAATTTAAATGCACTTATAATTCCTTTCATTTGGATATAGCGCAACTCTAGAACGGCAGTAAACTTTATTTACATAGAAAATCTATGAATGAATGATGAACCACTCAAGTCCCTGATTGCAATTGAATTATTTAGTTGATAAACTTATCTCCAAACTGAATCAAGAGGGAAGGCAAACTCTCAGAGTGAAACTTCCAAAACTGATTCTGTTCATTTTCTGGGAAAATGAGTTAACCAAAAATATCATAATTTTGTTGTTTGAAGGAGAGCTACCTGCTGCCATGCACACTGGAGGACAAACCCAGAAAATCCCGCTCAGCAACGTTCTTTATCTTGTCATTAGCATCATTTTGGTTTGTAAAGCTTCGTATATTTAACTTGGTAAGTTCAAATGGAAACTCTCATGTAAAATTAATCTGTAACTATATGTATCTCTAGACTACCCATATATCTGTTGTTACTTTTGATTTCAGTTGTAATTTTGAAAAAAAGAAATATTATGAATTTCTATGTTTAACGTGTGTACTCTAGAGTAGGACTATTAAACATATAAAATAATAAAACTGTCTTTCTCTTTGTCCATCATTTATTGTTAACATGTTTGCTTTTCATCTTGACGTAAAAAACTCATAAAAATGGCGAGCATCGACTTGAAGGTAGTTGGCCATTTTGTAATCAATAAATGTGACTGCCCCTAGGAAAAGGGGATGTGTAGTACAAAATTGGAACCAAGAAAGACTTATTCGTTTTCCTCTGAGAAATATGGCAAGTCTTCAAGTTAAAAATTGCAAGAAACAAAGTTTGCTATTTTACGCCTTGGCATATTTCTCAGGAAGAAAAAGAATTTTGAGTCCTTATTCCTGGCTACTATTTTGTACAACGCATTCCCTTTTCATAGAGACAGCCACAAATTCTGGCTGTTCTACTGATGTACACCCTTCAAGAAAGGCTAATATCTCTAAAGCATTCAGAATGAATACAATAAGCGGAGCGAAGTGATGTCAAATATCTATTATCGTAGAAAATAAAGGTTATCTATTTATTTTCTTCTTTTCACTGGGTTGCCTGAGTACAAAGCAATTTTATGCAAATCCAGGTGTATTTTTAGATCCGTAAAAGCAATACTAAGTTTTTTTGTATTGATGGAGACTTTGTTTCCATTTTTGTTATTTGACCTTGTCTTTGTTATAAGGGTTATGGTTCGAGTCTAGCTCAGAGCTTGAAACACTAAACTTGAAAAGAGATTGACAAAATTGACTCTTGAATGGCATTCAACTTAGACTTATATTCAGCTACAGCAACAACGAGAAATTCAATTGAATGACAAATAGTAATTTCAGTTCTTATAGCCGAAGACGAGGTGAATGTTTCTTAGAATTAGAGCAAATATTACTCAAATATTAGAGCTCTTCGAACAGAAAAGGTTAAGCAGACGTAGTATTGAATCGAAATTGTTTTGTACTTACGCTGCAGCGTCTCGTTTTGGACTAAGCCTTTATCGGAAAAAATATGAATCCTGCATGAAGCGAGTCAATCGTCAATCGTGCCAATCAACTACTGACAAATACCGTTCTTTCTTACTCCATTCAATTACTGCCATTTCAAATATAGCTTCCCGTAACAGAAAATGTTTGGAATCCGCAGAGCATGCAAAAAATTAGTTGCTCAGCCTTTCCCAAGCTTTGTTCTATCAAGCCTTTTTGCTTCGAACAGCGAACGTACCTGTCTTGATATCAGTCCGCTAATGTCTCTCAGACCACATAATTGCCAGTCATACATGTCATAATTCAAACTGAACAGGTTTTATTTCAGAGACACTTCCTTCAGCTGTTTGTGAAAGGCCTTCCTCGCGAAACTGTTCTCGCATGTTATTGACACATTGACAGCCGCTACCTCCATGCGACACAATTTAAGCTTTCAACCAATTGAATTAGTTTTTGCAGCCAGATTTTAACACACGCTACCTGATAATACGCCGAGTAATCCAAGTGTAGATCTCTTTGTTTGTGATAATCACAAATCCACACACACCCTTTCTTAATGACTGAATAGACTGGAGTAAAACGATATGAAAACAAGTTGTACAAAGAATTATAACTTTCTTTTGTCACCATTAAGCCGTACAATTCCTTCCTCTTTTTCTGCCTATTGTTCCCTTCGGTTAAAATCTGGTTGTTTTTAAACGTAACCATCCTTTTCACAAACACTTTCTCTTTCGCTCCACTTTCCCCCGGATGGGAATGACTAGTTCGTGCAGAAAATGTAGTTGAATTTTATGACCACTACTAACTAGTCATTTACATGCACATTCGCTCAAATTTATGCTTCTTTCCTCATGAAGCAGTTTATTTAAGGAGCAGAATAGTGTTTAGATTAACTGCGTGCCGGAAACGCAAACGCGGCTGTGTTCCACTTTTTAAAATCCCATTGTCTCCCTTCAAATAACGTTTTATGGTCGCTAAAACAAAAAAGAAAACCTAACACACAATGAATCATTCACAAGAAAAGCTCAGAGTTTTTTTGTATTCCGTCTAATCTCTTGAGCAGTACATCTTGCCCTATCTCAAATATTTGCAAAACTGGGTGAAAGTCCATTAAAACAAGTCCTTTATGTGCAAATTCTTCTGTCATTATACACATTCCCAGTGAAAGTAAAAACATTATGTCGCTCTCTTGGTGTGCAATACCCTCATAAAAACCATCATCGCGATAATTTTTTTTCCAAGGAATTAACTCAAGTGTTATAAATGACGAGTGTAGGATTTCCTTGTACTCGAAACGTGTTTGAAAAGTCGTCCAATGTAAATAATTCTCGAAGCTGAACTGAGATTTCTCTACAAGAAAACCGCCTGCGGACGAGTAGTCAAACTATCTACTGAAAAACTTGCAGGTAAGGCTGAAGCACAATGACGCTGCGTACAGAATTGAGCGCACACGTGACGCCTCAGGCACTTACTAATTTGCCAGTTAGTTGACACTTTGCTGATGATGGGGAAAACCGTGCTTCTAATTTATTACGGACAAAAAAACTATACAACTTTGACGAGGTAACTCGACATGATGCGAACATCCCAGAATGAGCGCTCAATTGTGAAGGAACATGGAAGACACTTCCTCCGTAATTAGTGAAAATTGAATTGTTCCCCGTAGCTACACGTCTACCACCTATTTAATCGCTATAAATGGGCATCCACAACCATTTTCCCAAAAATTGTCCATCCTTTTCCTCTTACAGTTCAAAACGATTATTATATAAAAGCTGGTCAGCCGCTAACTGTTTCCGATTAGTTGCAAAAAGGTTGAAACAATTTACGACTGCCAAAAAAAACCTTGAAAATTGCTGTAATGTTCTGAATGTCTATATTTTTACGAGGATTTCACAGCATGAAACTCACCTTCAAGGGCAAAAAACTCTATCTGCTTGAAATACCCCTGCCCATAATGTTCATTTATTACTCCCATTATTCCAACCGTTAGAAAGTCACTCTGCAAGTATTCAGATGGCAGTTATGATCATTGAAAATGATACAAAAAAGGGCCATCCTTTTTATTGTGTCGTTGTTGAAAGCGTTTTCATTTAGCCAGAGCAGAAAGCAAGGCTGAATATGGGTTGTAGTCTATTTTGGCGTACCTAAAATAAACGACCCATTAAAAATTCTTTTAGCAAAATACACATAAAAGGTTATTAAATCGTGATTACATACACACACACACACACACACAAAACGATGACAAACACGTGGGGACAAAAAAAAAACTGCCACCAGCAATTATATGGCTTGTTCAATTTCCTATAAAAAACAAGAGGCTATTGTATATTGCTTTCACTTTCCGGCTCCAGCCTTGTTTAAATGTTAATCAGGAAAGCACTCAACACTCCACTTAATAAATTCACTCAATGAAAGAGACCACAATTCAAATGCAAACTAGAGTTGAACTGGCAAAAAAAGATTGTTTCCTATTTTTCTGCTCTTCTGCCTGGTTAAACTCGTGTAAGGTTTACTTTATTAACTTATTCCTATTTGTAGTTCTTTCACCACGTACTTGAGCCAATATTTCCACAGCCTGGTTTTTTTCCACAAGAGGAAATGGACATTTATGAAATGCAATATGCCCGATTTAAAAAGTTGTCACATATTTCAAATTTCATGGCTCATTATTTCACGAATTTTCCAGTCTTATAGTGTGTCCCATAAAAATGCAAACAGCCTTGCAATTTCACATGTCATCACGGGGGAAAAATATCGTTTATTGCTATATTTCTTTCTGACGAGGATTGAGGGGATTGCAAAACAATATATTTTGAACTTATTGCGAAGGTCTGCACTGATTGCTGCTATGAATATACATTGCAATATCACAAAATGTATCTTTGAAGGATCAAAGAAGTACCCATCTTATGATATTCCTTTTGAACAATTCCAATTTAAATCGATTTCTTTAGGAAACTGTCGTATTCTAAATCTGTAGCTTGGCAGTTGTCTCCTTGATGGGTTTTGCAACTCTGCATATCCCTGCAAAACTACTTTTGAACTAGATTTCAAATTTCTTTATCGCTTTTTCCCGCTCCTATTTACGCTTCGTAGCACAATTGAAGAGGCCTTGAAAAGGTGGGCAGTGGGTTGACAGATGTAATGGTTATTCATGTGTGTTAGTTTAACTTTGATATCTTTTGTGAATTTATATAATGGCGATATTTTACGGTCTAGGCTCACGACATTTATAAATGTCGTACGACACTTATAAATGTCGTCTCCTGAGGAAATTTATAAATGTCGTACGACATTTATAAATTGTTGAAGGTTAAACGATGTTAGAGGAAATGAACTTGATTTATAAGTGTTGTCCTAATTTGAGGGAACTTATAAATGTCGTCTGGAATAGATAAAACAACAGGCTACGACATTTATAAATGTCGTTGCAATAATTTCATTATTTATTTCATTATATAAATAATTAATAACTTGCCAATAATTAATAAATCTCGAAATTGCCACATACGATTTGAAATTGCCACATGGAGACATTAGTCCCTCATGTGGACTACCTAAATCATATTTAAAATTGCCCGACCACTCAAGTATATGCCCGACCAAAATATGAACGACGATTTTTTAAATATTCATAGCACTTTTGATTTTTCTAGGACCTTTATAAATGTCGTACGACACTTATAAGTTCCCTCAAAATAAAACGACATTTACAAGTGTCGTACGAAATTTATAAACGTCGTGAGCCTAGACTGTTTTATGTGGCTTATACACCCATATCGTGTTACTAAAGATAAGTCCTGTTGAAGCGTTTAATGCTTGGTTATTGTATTTGCATCTCTGGCACTTTTTGGCTTTTTCAAAAATGTCTGATAGTTGATATTACTGCTTTTGCACATCCAAAACAATTCCAAGAAACTAGGTAAGTGAGCTAAATGGTTGTCACTTTCATTTTGGCATTTCCTAAGAACAATTAGGCTTGTTGCAGTGCAGGCTGTCTCCAACTTACACGTTTTTGGCGTTCATCTAGGGTAGACGTCATCACGTAAGAAGAAGTTCCGACCACATCAATAGGTTTTCTGTTGCGAAAAAATTCATTCATTAGAGCTAGAGCCCAGCATCAGCACAAATTTCAATAAATTTTGACACCAACAATGGATCTTTGTATCGAGTTGGGGACTTAGCAGAGAGCAGATAGGTTAGGTTTCCTCCAAATCTGCTTTAAGATAATATCACTCTCCTCAAGGAGGGGTCGCCGCTCCATTTATGCTGGATGCTATTTCGTGGGAAAAATCATTGAAAAACAGAAACACCCTCAGAGGAAGAAAAAAAATGTAATAGAGGGAAAATGGCATGGGAGTGTTCAATTACAGGACAGTTTTGCATTTTATGAGGCGCAATAAGGCTAAAAGTCGGGAAATAATGAGCAATGAAATGTGAAATATGTGACAACTTTTTAAATAACAGAACATTTTTTTCCCTGAAGAAATAAAAAAATGTTAAAGGAAGGAGCACCCAATAAGCAATACATTTCTCTACTTGTCCCAAACACCGAACAAAATCTACACGAGAGCAGAATGCTGGAATGAATGTGTTTTTTTTTCTTCTGAATATAAAATAAAATAAAAATGGAGAAGGGCAATTGAGAAGAGAAATAAAATGGTGAAAGCATCCAACGTAGTGAAGAAAGCTTTCCAAAATCTTTTCTCCATTTTACGGGAGCATTACCGTGTGTGTATGTGTGTGTGTGTGTAACATGTATGAATTTATTAAGTGACATATTTTCCGCCTGATTCACATTCACGAATGTGTATACACCATATCAGCTTTCAAATGGGTTTGTGTTTGTTGGGACAAGAGAGAGAAAAAGTTGTTTTTTTTCCCTTTTTGGTTCGCCCACCAGTGAGCAAACAAACATGAATCATGAATAATAATTTTATATTTTGTGTGAGGGAGAAGAAAAATTGTATGAAAACAAATTTGCCGCATCAACGCATTCCTGCATCCATGTTTTGGCAAATATGACCACGTAAAATAAAAATGTGTGTTGACCGGGCTCATATCCGGCCGTGTATGAAATTCAGCCCAGATTTGAGGTGAAATGAGAGAAAGAAAGCTCGTTTTTTTCTCCAAAAAGAGATAAATACAGAACGGGGTGTCACCCAAGCAAGAAATATAGTTTTACAACCTGTGCGTTTTTTATTTTTTTGTATTTTGTAAATTACAAAGAAACTTCCAAATAAAATGGCTGAGTTTGCTTAGAAAAGAAAAAAATTAAAATAGGTGAACGATCGCCAATTTTGCGAATCTAACATAACAGGAAAGCACGAAGAAGAAAATACACACGACTGTTTGTACCTGTACACAATTTCCCGCTTTCACCACAAGAATACAAAGTGGCCCATTATTTCACAGCTTTCACCATGCCTTCATTTATGATCACGAACATTGCTGTGGCGAGAAAAGAGGAGAAAAAAATGCAGTGCATTCTCGGCATTCCATGAGTATGCGGTAAATACCATTTTATTAGACATTTTACCTTGTTTTTTTTCAAGAGACCTACTCATTCCATCAGAAGAGCCGCATGCAAGAGAAAATGCAATGTCGCCGAGAGAAACAGGGAAAAAGCATTACTTTACTTGATTTTTTTTGTTAGTGTGGCCATCAACTGAAAATGGATTCGAATTGGTGTGGAGAGAACGATACCGTATTCCATTCCCTTAAGGAACTACAACCATGGCAATGGCTACTCAAAGGAAAAAGGCGATTTTACGGGAATATGAAAAGCAATAGTCGTAATGACAGTAATAAATGGGAATGGGGGTTGTTTTCACAACATCATGGGCAATTCTGCAATGTGGTTTTCAAAAACTTGTCCACCAGGTTCAAGTACAATGTACAATCTTGGGAAGAAAGCACGGTGAGCTCGGAAATAGGCTGAGACGACGGTTACATAAGCATGAACAAAAAGTGGGGAACAACACATAACGACTGCTACTCGGAAGCTGTTTTCTGTTTCGAGATGTAGTTACCTTTCAGGGGAAAGTACTACTTTTAATGGAATGGCTTGTAGTGGTTGTATATTACGAGCGATGCTTTTAGTTGAGGGAGGGAGACAACTCTTTTCGTCACATCGAGTTTTAACTTCGAATAATGGAGAAAGTGAAAGTTTTCTTATTTTCTTCGAGCATTGCGCTGAGTGTACACAGATAAAGACACGGTAGACTCAGAAACGATCAGCGATAAAGTTTTGCACTTTTTTGTGAGACAGCGATTTTTATATTTCCTCAAGACGCAGAGAGTTTTACGTTTGCGATTTGTTAAGTTAATACAAAATGCAAAACTTTCTCCTGAGTTTGCTAGAAGGTTTGTCTCCGCACTGGATGTGTTATTGTTCGTTTAGTTAAATTATAAATGTATAGTTTTTGGGTCGACAAACTCAAATCGCTTTTTGTCTGACCCGAACCGACCGATGTGTTCCAAGAACTTGACGAGGTTGGAACATGAAATGAATTATTCGGAGCAAATTTTACAGATGGATTCTAATGAAAACGATCTTTCAGTATTACTTCAAAAGTAAAGTTTGATTGCAAATAGATCAAAATATTCGGCGAATTTGCCGCAAATATAGTTGAAGGTCTTGTCATTTCAGGGATTCAAGGTATACAAACATGAGTGAGTGATTTGGAATCTGATTTCGACGACCAATTTCCTCTCCCACCCTTGTAATCAAATTTTTGATTACCCAATTCATGTTCACATCTCTTTATGTATTACATACTTATTTATCCAGTTGAGCACTTCGCCTCGGTCACACATGTCAATGTCAAGAACACAGTTTTTCGCAGATCAAGGTCGCCCGTCCTTTCTATGACGTTAGCTTGCGAACATCAAACATTTTTCTGAAACACCCGGTTTTCTTTCACCAACGGCTACAAATAAATATAGCTTTGCTTTAGACATCAAGAGATTAATACTTTGTACCCACTTGTGTTCCAATCGACCCTTGACTTCTTTTAAAGACGATCGTTCCCAGGAACAAACAGGAACTTTTAGAACGTACCAAAAGTGTTTTAAACCACTGCGGGAGTGTGATTTCCACCAAGACGTCATTCACACACACACATACTCTACATCCACGACGATCGACAGCTATGGCAACGCAAATTGTACATTGTTGGGTGGGAGCACCTTGCGTGTTTTTGAAAATAATGTAAACTAACTACAGATGAACAAAATACCGTTTCCCTTTTCCTATTTTCCTGCATTCATCAAGCCCGATAATGCCCAAAAGAAAAACGCGTGCTGAACATGCACTTGTGTGCTTGCTCATAGCTTTAGGACGTTTTTCCTTGGACAGGGAATACGTACATCCAATGAATGACAATTTGATTTTGAGCCACCAAGGACAGCGTACCATATACACCTATCATGTACTCGCCTTTCCCAACGATGCGTATTTTATTGACCCAGCCCATAAACGAAAATACAAATACTTTAGATTACAAAGTCTCCTCACACAGTTTAACTTCCAACTCAATTTATTTTTGTGTCTTTACCACGATGAAAATAATATTTTATATATTGGCAGACAATCAAATAGAATAACTTTCCGAGTTCTTTACTCTGGGCAAAGAGACACCCGAAGCGCAGCAAAAAAATAATTTTAGTACGCTTACCTTGAAGGCTTGTAATCAACTAAAGTTGTTTTGGTTTTATTATGGATACGTCACTCACTTCCTTGGAGTAAATATAGGCGGCAAACATTTCACCCATATCTTCTTCATAGTCAATCATAAGCCCCTCTGCATTAATATTAATGGTAAAAAGTAGTTTGAAGCAATACTACTAGGTTAAAACATGTACAGTAGATGGAAAGATAACTTGTAGATTATCTGGCTACACAATTGAGCTTATTGTGCGCTCTGGACAAAACTATCTCTAAATGTTTATCAAATTTATCGGTTAAATATGGAACAGAATGTAAAAGCACTGAAATGACTATTGAAAAGTAGAAAAAAAAACTCGAGTCAGTAAGTTTGCCAAGGGTGCTGCCAGGTGTTATACAACTTGGCTTTCTACCAACAGTAATTCTTTGTAGAATAATACAGTTTAGCCAAGTATGAAAGTGGCAATTTTGTTTTGTAAGTCTATTAACTTTAACTCGATATGATGCTTTATTACGCGGGGGACTACGACACTTGAACAAATGTTGACGGGATTCAGGTCAATTGCGAACACTTGAAATGTACTTTGAATACCAATACCTAAACCCTACCGACAAATTTAATGGTTTCTTGTAAAACTCAGGATAATTCAAAAGGTCCTGTTTCCGAGAAGCAAGTACGCTCATGCCACTTGTCTTGCTTTCCAAGCTGAAATAGAACAATAAACTTGGATTGAGTGTCAACTCGGGAAACGTAAATCTTTTTTTGATGATTCTCACAGGGGGAAATAGCCCTCGTTCAAGCTCCATTAAAATGCTAATTGCTTTCGAGATATTTTCAGCTTTATTACGAAGCTGAGCTTTCTCAGCAAGTAATGATTTCGACATGTTTGTCTGTCTGTCTGTCTGTCCGTCTGTCTGTCTGTGCTCTAGAGGCCACATACTTTGACCGATTTGGACCAAACTTTGCACAGTGGTACTATGGGCACCTGGCACGAACCCTATTGATTTTCAGCCCAATCGGTCTATCCTAGGGGTCGTGGGTAGGGGCCCGCTAGGGTCTGAGGGGCAAAATATTCGATTTGCACCAAACTTGGTACAGTGATACCTTGGGTCCCTAGCAGCAACCCGACCGATTTTCAGTCCAATCGGTCAACCCTAGGGTCAGATGGGGCAATATTTTAGATTTTGGCTGATTTGCACCCAACTTGGTAGAGTGATACCTTGGGTCACTTGCAACCTCCGGATTGATTTTCACCCTATTTAGACACCCCTAGGGGTCATAACTGGTCTCCAATAGGGTCAGATAGGGCACAATTTTGATTTTGGCTGATTTTTACCAAACTTCGCACAGTGATACCTTGGGTCACTGGAAACAACCCTACCGTTTTTCAGTCAAATCGGTCAACCCTAGGAGTCCGGGAAGGGGCCCACTAGGGTCAAATAGGGCAAAATTTAGATTTTGGCTGATTTTCACCAAACTTGGTACAGTGATACCTTGGGTTACTTGCAACCTCCATATCGATTTTCACCCTATTTAGACACCCCTAGGGGTCATAAATGGGGTCCATTAGGATCAGATAGGGCAAAATTTAGATTTTGACTGATTTGCACCCAACTCGGTAGACCAATACCTTCGATTCAATGAAACAACCCTACTGATTTTCAGCTCAATTGGTCCACTCTAGTGGTCATATATGGTGTCCACTAGGCGCAGATGGGTCGAATTTCAAATTGCGGCCGATTTGCCATAAACTTTCTAGTGTGATCCCGTAGGTCAGTAAAAGAAACCGTATGGAGTTTCAGCATAATCGGTCAAACCTAGGGGTCAGGGAAGGGGTCTGCTAGGGTCAGATGGGTCAAATTTTAGATTTTGGCCAATTTGCATCAAACTTGGTACAGTGATTATAAGCGTTACTTTAGCTGTTTAGCTAAGCTTTTTAACTAAGCTTTTCAGCTAAGCTTTAAAATTAAGCTTTTTAGCTAAGCTTTTTAACTATGCTTTTTAGCTAAGCTTTTTAGCTAAGCCTTTTCTATTGCTTTCAGCTTCGTCTTTATAAGCTTAAAAGCTTTTATTTCTTTATATCAATCAGGCTGCTTAAATGTTGTTGTTTTTTAACGCTATAACATGACTATTTGTATTTTGAGCACAAACGTACTTATTCACAACAACCTTGCTGGAATCATTTACCGATGTGATCTCAAAACGCACAAATATACTCTCGGCGATGATTGGATGAAAAACTGTGGAATAATTTTATGGTCTCTTTTAAGTAGATAGAAAGCAATAAGAAAGCTTTTGAAATATTGCTTTGATGGCATAAAATGTTCAAGCTCTACAGGATGCATCAAGCACGTTATCATACATCATAACATAATACATACCCTCAAATAATTCCAAGACGTACTGTATATCCACGACGACTGGCCGCTATAGCTATGCAAAATGTGCAACGTTGGGTGATAGCTACATGTAGCCATGCATGTGCTAGTGTGGTGCTAGCTAATAGCCTTAGGACATTATCACTTAGATGGCCTATAAGTACAGTAAAATATTTAAAACTTTTACCAGAATATTGCTTGTGTAAGGTTCAGGTATACTGAATGGTGAAATGTTTGTGCGTAATCCTGTACATTCTGCTTTCATAGAAAGTAAGGGCAAGTGGTTGCGAAAATATTTTGCCAAATAAAAAAGCGACACCTAATCGCAACCCAGTCACGAACTGGATGCTGTAGAAATTATATAACTTTTTAAGTTTGCTCCCGAAATGTCACTACCTGCTGGCATCCCGACTTTTGACCATTTCAATTTATCGCCAGCTTCAGTTTTCGTGAATACCTAGGGATCCAAAAATAGCCAACTCTCTTGATACGTAAACAGCGAAGGAAGAGGGAAAACGTAAACGATTTTGTTTTCATAAATCGCCGTAATGCAGTCATAAAGAAGACGGGTACAATAAAGCTACGGGATGCATGAGCAGACGCTGCCAACAATTTCCCCATAAACTTTCCCCAGTTAGCCTTGTTCAGTTAGAGCAAACAAACGTATACACGGTCTGGCAGAGTAGATCAAAGACTACACCAGCCTGGAAAAACAAGGTGATGGTAATAAACGTGTGTCTCTTCCAGTGTCTACAGTGGAATTATGGCGTCATGGTCTCCTATAAAGCCTTCTGATCACAGGTCTAGTCAGTCTGCAAACCTTGTTTCTAAATTCGTACGTTTCGCTGTAATTAGGGATGTCACGCCGGATGTACATCAACCTAGTTCCTTGCAAACCTAGTCGGAGAAAGCTTCCATCTTTTAATTCTAGGTTGATCTTGTAACGTGCGAAAAATGGTAACTATGAAAGCAGACGCATTAAGCAAATTACAGCTCGGCAAATGAACGGAATTTTCTACCTGTCCATCATTAACTGTATTTTGTTCCCTTGCCTTGATTTCATTTCCTGTTGTGAGCAGCTCCATTCAAAGAAAGGAAACCTTTTTGCGAAGTTTTCCTCTATTCAAGAAATCTTTAGAGCTTATCAAAATGACTGGGTAGAGGACACTAACTCCAGCCTGGTAAAAAAATGGATGGCTTTTTTGTCTTCTGCTTTTGGCAAACCAAAACTGTTTTCATTTGAATGGTTGGCTGGAGGTAACGTGATGTTTCTTGCCTGAAGTTAACAAGCGCAAAAAAAGAAACTTTTTTTTTCATATTTTGCTGTAGAGCTCAGGTCTCTTCAGCTCCTCTTGGTTTTTTTTCTTCCCTGAGCAGTCCCAAAAGGTTGTAGTAGAGGAAGAGAAGCCACTAATGGGATTAATGACTATAAACTTGGTTAAAAACTGAAAGAGTCTTGGGCACTCCCTACTTGTATAGTTGTGTCTGACGAGTTGCTTATATGATTCTATAAAATTTTCTGTCTTTCTGGCTCATTCCATTTGAGCGTACATTTGGGATAATGGTCTTTTGGGAGACTAACTAGTCACGACTTTCCATTTTATCTAGTTTTCGCAACTCCATGAATTTAAATATATTATTATTATATTTAACCACCTTAAAGACTAGACTCGTTTTTTTTTGTTTTATAAGTGCAGATCTGTCTTATATGTTGAGTCATCCACTCTTCCGCCCAGTCATACTTAATTTAACCCGGTGGACCGTTAGTTCTCAGTAAAATATGCATATTGCCACGTAAAGAAACACAACAGATGATATTGCATGAATAGGAATGAATAAGGAAGTTATTCCTTGGAGAGAAAGCTCAACGAATATTCCATGCAAACAGGCGAGGGAAAATATGAGAGAAAGTTTTTAACTAATACATCCACTTTTCCCATGTCTTGAGCAATTCCGGGAATTCCTCTGCTCCCATTTAACTGATGAGCCAAGAAAACATCTAATGGTATTAGATAATAGGCATATACATGCACAACCTATACCGAAATATTCACCTTTTCCCTTTTTAATTGTGTACTTTCTCTTGAGTGATCAGTTCGTTCACCGTGGCTTTCTCCAAGCTAAAGTCGTATTGTTTCCGTGTAGAAACGCTTGCGGATCACGTTCCATATATTTAAATTTCAGCTGATGAGCTCGAGCAAAAGTAAAAGGAGGAACTCGTCGACTCAAAATTGCCGGGATCAGGTTGTGTTTACTCGAGAAGATAGCAACGCTAGTCAATACCAATTAATCTCTGAAAATCTTACACAGAAAATCTTAGAGAAATATAAAAAAAGACTGTTAAGTGCTTCAATCAACTTGCCTTAGCTTCCTTTCCGTAGCCAGGCATGTCTCTTTTAAGAAGCCATTTCATTAATTCTGTTTGTTTGAGGAAGAGAAAGCGCTTGAGAGAAAGCTTTCTTATTCGGAGAACTCTTGTCGTCATATTGAATAAAATCTTTGGGAACAGTGATTTTGTTGTAGAGCCTCATTAAATATTTTTCCTCTATTTCCGATCGCTTGCTTTAATCCCGTTGCACAGGAACGCTATTCTACGAAACGGCATATCGTTTGTTTGTTTAATTTACTGCTTGAACAGATCCAACAACAAAAGTTTTCATAGTGGTCGTAGTCATCATTGTTTATAAAGGCGAAGCTAGGCATGCCATTTATATTGTTCCTGCAATTAAATCAAGCGAAATGTTTGCTTGTTTACAAGGTTCTACTAAAAAAATGAAGTTATTTGGTTGGAGTTATTCTTGCCAGAGAAGGTTAAAACCGCGGTTTTAATCAAGAAAACCAATTAACCGGTTTTAAGGTTAAAAAACGGTTAAACATGGTCAAAATTGGTCGAAGCTATTATTATTAAATTTTTAAAAGGCTTAAGGCGTCGACGTCGTACAGTTCATTATTCCTGAAAAATTCCAAAACAAGGCGAACGTTGAGGAAACTCGTAACTATTTCGCTTAGAATAATTTTTAAAGCAAAATCTAGGCGTCAGGAACCGTTGTCTTGGAAATATTTATATTATTACGAAGCTGAACTTTGCTCGGCAAGTAATGATTTGGACAAGTTTGTCCGTCTGTCTGTCTGTCTATCCGTCTCTCGGTGCTCTAGAGGCCACATTCTTAAATCGATTTGGACCAAACTTGGCACAGTGATACTATGGGCCACCGGCAGGAACCCTATTTTTTAAAATAATTTTTTTCTCCTTTTAACCGTTTTAGACCATTTTGAGCGTCTGAACTGATTTTAACCAGACCGTTAAAACCGCTTTTAGCCATTTATGACCAGACTGCGATTTCGACTGCTCTCATGTCTGATTCTTGCTGGGTTTGGAGCTCAACAAAATTTTCTTCGAATCGACGTGTATCTTATATATTGTTTACGGATGGCATTGAATAGACATCCACGAATTTCTGCTGACGTTAGTAAGCTTGCTTTTTAGAGCGTGATGTGCTCAAATAAATTTAACAACTAGTTTTTCTCTGCAATTTTCTGCTTGCATGCGAGTAAAGTTTATTTTTGGTTGATTTAACTGATACGTTTGAATATTGGTGCTGTGCTTAGTGTATAAATTATCTGTGTTCATTTTGACGTATTGATTGAACGGTAAACATATTTTTCAACAAGGTTGTGCACTTTCTAATCGAGAAAAAGATTGGCGTGTTGCTGACATATTTTAGTCCGGGAAAGGGAGTGAAATGCGTTCCTCAGGAATAATTGCTGACACCACAATGTTGCCCCATCGTTATTCTGTCTTTTTGTGAAAAGTTGACGTTATTACGATGTGACTTCAAGAGGAATAGAGAAAATGATCGACCACTTCGGAAACAGGTCAGCTAAAAATAGACCGTCTGTAAATAATGTGTGAGGAAAAAGCAATCCGAAATCCAAAGAAACATGCGAGAAAAACAATGATTTCCAATAATTTGCAAAAAAAAAGAACTCAATTTAAGCATTTACATGGGCATTCAAGCAGTCGATTTGTTCTCAACTTTCATCTCAGATTGCCGTTATCTGGAAACTCGAGATGAGAATTCTAGTTTCATCTGTGAAACACTGCTAGTAACTAACACGGTATTTCGTTACCAAACAGGTTTTATTGGATTTAATTACAATGAAAATACGCAGTAGTAATTTTCTGTGCACAAACCAGTCTCCACTTTGAACCGGTCGAAATTGGAGACTTTAGTGCAAAGTTACCTTGCTCTTTTGTGAAATACCATCTGCACAATTTAGCTGTTTTTTAAAAGAATTATAAGCATTTCTCTTCTTTTCATATCCCCCTTTTGTTGCATCCCAATAAAAAACCAAAGAGCAGGTTAGGTTCATGTACATTATCTGTTATCTGTTCCTTGCGTTGGGCTTTCTCCTCTCATAATCCGACTAGGTTTCATCTTTTTTTTATTTTAAAGAGGTCGGTTCAGTCCTCATTCTCATTCACGGAGAGTAGGCCCGTTATATTTTCAGAGTTACATGATACCACCTCTTATTACCACGACAAAAGTAACAGCAAGTAAAATATTTTGGAAACGTGTACAAAGTACTAGAGAGAAAGTCACAACGCTTCTTCGCACTCAGACGAGGAACCGGACGGAACGTGAATGTGGGCCAAAGCACACTGCCTAGAGTATTCATATTATATGTACCATAAAACTACCCTTGACAAGGAGAAAACCCGATTTTATAAACGTACATAACTGTAGAAAAAATATATTACTACAAGTACACCACACAAAAAGATGGATGGGGATGTAGGGAGCTGAAGACGAAAAAGTATTTCGTTATCGTCAACCAGCATGTACAGCATCCATAGTGACAGGAGAGAAATACGTGATGGAGTATCAATGTCGTCATTACCGTCAGCATCACTCTTGGCACAAACCGCTGGAATCTTGTTTATGGGAAATCCATACCGGCAGGAGTACCACTTTCTGACCTACATTTTAATCGCAATTCTCCAGGTTTCCTGGGGAGAATTATGGGGATCAAGAGGGAAAAAGAAGAGAAGAGAACGGACCGAGTGTATGAAAAACTGTCGGTAGAATAGATAGTAATCCAATGGATTGTCTGCAAGTGTTGTCGGTCTTGCTTAACTTTTCGATTTGTGGCAGACGAGTATAAAAAATAGAGTACAAAAATAAATCATGAAATTCTGGTGATTTTTCTCTGGGTATTGCGTATTAAAAATGATTCATAAGCTACGACGATTTAGCGACGCATACAGAATGGAACAAAAATATCTCACCGTTTTGATATATCTATTGATATACATATGAAATTTATGCGCGGCAATGGTGAGATGTTTACAATCCGCTCTGCATATTTATACTTCACTTTGAAAATCAAAACGACGAAGCTGATTGGCAAAGTTGGCATATGGAAGAGAATCTACTTCAAATATAGGTTGATATGAATACATTTCGCCGAAAGGCTGCAAGTAGTTCTGACATTTTCCTTGTAACGGGCTCTATGCTAAGATGAGATTGAAGATAAAGTGGTTTGCGTGATACTGTGAGCTAGCTATAGAGGCATCTTGCAATGCACAGATAAAATACTCATAGAATGGCGATAAAATTACGCTTTTTCACATTTCTTTGTGTGCAACAAAAAGTCAAGAACGTTGTTCACAGCTTACATATCAGGATTTAACCACACAGATGGAAGTAATCCAGGTAAGTTTACAGGTAAACTTTCCTCTTGCAACCTGCTCCATCTAAAGGGCGACACAACAACCGAATAAAGGTACCTCTCTAAAAGAATACAACTTTAAATTGACGATTCTAGGGATGACAGACAATATTGAAACGTTTTCAATTTGAGTATTATGTTACACGATGGTTTTTATAAGCCGGGCCATTTCGAGCGGTGTCAGCTTGTCATCTTTACTTGGCACAGTCTATGTCGATTTCGTGTAGGTTGTTGGTGCTACGGTAGAAGTCCGTTATTTCATATGGTCGGCAGTTTTTCTTGGTAGACTTCCAACCTTACCTCAAGACTTCCATATGGAAACAATAGCTGCATCAGCACTATCCCCGCCGTCAAGTAAACGTACGTCAAATAAAATCAAGCTATATTTTCGAGAGACATGTTTGAAAATTGACAACTTTAGTTTACTCGGCCATTCTGGAGAAAGACTAGCACAAAATAAAAAAAACTACTTTATGAATACCATGATCCTGAAAATCTTGACGTGAAATTGTCTAAGATGGACATATTTTTCTTTTTTGAAAAAATGGATTGAATGCTACGAACATTCGTGAGAGAAATCGTGTTCAGTATTTGAAACAAGCCTGTGAGTACGCAAGACATTTGATGAAAGCCGAGGCAAAATCCAAGCGTACACTCCAACAGGAATTCTTCTGTTTCGTGGCTTTTCCTCTCGGTGAGAGAGAGTCCCCGTTAGTCGGTTTTTGTGGTGCGTGAAATACAGAGGGTCTCTTAGGTGTCTCAACCTGCCCCAAACTCATCAGCAACCAGAAGAGCCACAGTATTGTTTCATAAGAAATTGTATGGTTAACTCTGTCGATCATACACGCACGGGTCATATAGTGTCATCAGTGATTTGTTTGCCATCCGCGTGTATAGTTTCTCAGTTTTCAACTTTGTTCCAAGGATTATTTAGATATTGATTCGTTTACGTATCATTAAGAAAAAGAGGAGACTTGTGTCAAAGTACAACATGCTTAAATCATGAATCTAAGGGCTAACATTATTATCATAAGGATTGGTGGAAGTAGAAAGTAGTGAGAAATAAGTTGACAAGATGGCCATGATAGGAATGGATTTGGTTGGTCGAAAAGCAGCAATATTCATGAAAATATTGGCCCTGGTGCTGGTGATTTTAGCCGAAGTACATATGGAGCCAACGGAGGAAAAGGGTGGTGGTCTTAACGCTAATGAAATAGGGAGCAACATTGTTAAACCGAATACCAATGGAACCACACCAACGCACTTTGACAAAAAGGATTCCTGCAACAGAGGTAATATCATCTCTTTAAACAGTTTTCTCTGCAAGAGAAAAAAAAATTGTCTTGCTTTTATGGTAAGTGTTAGTGAAAACGGAAACCGACTAGCTATACATAACACATTTTATAATGGTTTCCACGTATACGGCAATATTCCCCTGAATATTTTATAAAAAGGTCGTATTCATAGCTACGCAAGTGGAATAATGTTTCCGGGAGAGAATGAAAAGCTGGCGCCGTATAGACTTCACATAAACAAATCCGCACCTATTTCCCTTTCTCATATATTTTTCTTGCTGACTGCTACGCATTTTTCTTCCTTTAAAAATATCTATTCTGGCTCAATTTTTTGCAATTCTCAGCTAATGTGATATTATGCAGTCACATGGACTGACATTGAAACTCGACAAGTCCATACAAAATGGTAGGTAAGTATTGCCCACATACTTTCTCCAAGGTTTAGCTCAAGCAGATGTTCTTTAAACACGATCATGTTTGTAGAAATTTGAATCTAGACTGTTTTCTATGCAATGAAATATAACTACTACCTATGTCCAAACATACTTATGTAAAAGTACACACTTAAACCAGAGTCTAAATTACGCTTTTTGATGATGCCGCATATGAGCCTCGGACTATTTTGCTCCCAAGTTGCTTTCTCCTTTTTACACAAAAAATAAGCTCACGACAAACTTGGGAATTCCAAATTTCAAAGGTTCATAGCCTCATTCATCTTTTGATTTTCTTAATTTTTCCCCACATTTATCTGCTACTGTTTCCGATAAATCTAACGTACCCCCGTAGCTTCATCTTGCTTCCTCCGAAGGACAAACATTTGCACTCACTGTTCTCCATAGATTAATAAAATCTGATTTTTCTTCTTTTTCTCTCATGTTTCCCTTTTATTATCTTTTAGATGCCACTTATTTCCTATATATCTATCCATTTTCTTAGTCTCTAATGATATTCCAGTCACGTTGACCATCAAAAAAGGCATTACTCCTACTTTTGTTGGCATCCTCTTCAAACTCCAGCGCTCAAGAGCACTCTCCCAGTTTGAGGTGGCTACACTCCGCTAGCAAATAGGTGAACTCTACTTACTTCTTATATAATGGTTTCTCTTGAGACACACTTTAGAGGATATACTATAGGCGCTGTGTTCACCTTCTTAAAGAAAATGGCAACTTTTTGAACACCAAATTTCCTCATTTCCCTCTTGTCTTCATGGTAAACCCGGGAGCCCTCTATTTCATGTGCAAAAACTTATTTTTTTAGTCGAAGAAATTCTTCAACATGCAAAAT